>JAVJIF010016372.1:0-80289 GCA_038442645.1 Agave tequilana
GTCTAAACATAAATTTTGATACCAATTGTAAATGTTTTACAATAGAAAAGATTTTACATAGAAACATTGATACCAATTGTAAGAATTATTCATTTAAAAAACATATAAACAAATTTGATGTTGATATCATATGTTTAAAATAACAACTTTTAATCATAAAGTGTGAGAGTACAAATACCAATTGAAATACAAAATCAAATTTTCTCCCCCTTTATGAAATACAAACTAAAATCATGCATAGTCTTGATACCAATTTAAAAGTAATCAATTTAAACAAAATTGAAACTCAAGCACTAGCATAAACACAAACATATATATGTATGAAAATAGATATCAATAGAAATTGATATTCTTGGAATTGAAAGCATACATACATACAAAACATATATGAGTATACAAGAAGATCAAAATGATACCAATTGAAAGAGTTCAATGATACCAATTGACATAACAATAAGTTCAGTGTATACACCATATTACCAATCCACCCATCTCATGCACAAGTTTAAAGGATTTTCAAATAAACAAACAAGGCATGGACTCCCATCCAAACTCCCGTTAAAGGTAGGGGTTTTCAAAAATAGATTTGAAGATAAGCTTAGTTTGAAAAATTCTACCAAAATGAAGAATACCGTAGCTAGTTAAATGGAAAGTTTTGTTAACTAGTACGAAATCCTTCAAGCAAGGAATAAACTAAAAATAATTTTCATAAAACACATGTAAATCACATAGTACTTGAAAACACTCAATATTCAATAAAGTCCATACATGCTCATGAAAAACATACTCATGAGAAATATTTTTAAAATTGATGAGTGTACAAGAAATGTGTGACATGGCATTATGAAATTTCCAATTAAGCTCAATTATTCCTTAAACATGAAAACATGAAAACATAAAAATTATCTAAACTATCCAATCTTCAAGGCATATGTATGTCTAATACAAACTAAAGTATACATACATATCCAAAACTCAACGAGTCCACAAAATATATGCATTAAGGCACGTGGCTCAAAAAGGATAAACATGTATATCTAATAGTTTGGACAAGATAGACATATACATGAAGTTTAAACATAAATACGAAATTAAAAAAATCTTCACCAAAACAAATTTCATTTCAAGGTATATGTATGAATTGTCAACACAATAAGTATACATACATATCCCTAAACACAATTGAGTCCATATATAGATTTGCATGAAAGGCAAGTGACTCAAAGCGTATACATGTATATCTTAAAATTTGACAATACAAACATATACATAAAGTGAAACACACAATCATAAGACAAATTAAAAAAAATGAGAATACAAGTTTTAAAATGTATGAATCATCAAAACTAGATTATACTAGCACATCTAATGGGTTCAAATAGGCAATCAAGCTCAAATGTATATAGATTTATTTGTGGTCCATTATATGTACAAGTATATACCTAGTCTTAATGAAAACTAACATTCAAACATATACTCAAGACATGAAGCATCAAACAAATATAAAAACCATCATGATAAAACTAAGACATGATACTATGTAAATTCACATGTATTAGATTCATGATGTACATTATAGCTTAAACAAAAGTGAGAACACTAAGTATGGGTTCACATAAGCATATGTGTCTCAAATACTATACATGTATGTCAAGGATCTAATAAACATGGAATGAACATACTGATCCATAGACATCAAAAACATGCTATAAAGCATCAAAACATGCTAATAGAGATAAACATGAAAAACATGTAAACAATAAATGGGAGTAATGGATTGCTACCAAAACCGAAGAAGCAACTTTCTTGTCTCCAAAACATGGTGGTCCTCTCCACCAAACCTTCCCTTGAAAGTGATGCATCCAAATGATTTCCTTTAAGTCCGGAACGCATCCACTCCAAGGTGTCATCACTCTCACGTCATGTGAGAGCCCACACCTACATCAAATAAAGGAGGGGTGGTCTTTGGTACCCATACTCTTTTGGGTCCATGGGGGTTAGTATCTTCTCTAACCCAAACAAAATTCTTTGCTAAATTAGGAGTATGTAATCTATCATAGCAAAATTTAGCAAGGTGGCCCTTACGTCCACAATGTGTACATGTGTACACATGAGCATACGTGTGATGGTGTCCCTGAGGAGCATGTGTATGCCGTGATGGGTGTGCATGCATAAAGGATGGAACTTGTTTCTTTCGAACCAAGGTTTCCAACCGTGAGTGGTTCATGGCACATTGGCTCATAGTGGAGCCCAAACAATCTACTCTCTTCTTTAACAAACAAATATCATCATTAATTCTAGAAGAAGAGGTACATGCACTAGGTAGACTAGATGAAGAGGCTACACTAGCATGACAAACATGTGCATCAATTTTATTTTTAAAATTTCATTCTTCTTTAAACATACATCTAAATCATTTGAAATAGAAATAATTTTGTTTTTCAAAGCAACATTCTCTTTTAAAACAAAATCAACTTTAGAAGACAAATTTTCATTTTTCTTCAAAATAGCATGGCAATCATTTTTATCTTTTAAAATTCATTTTCTTTTAGTGCAAGTTCTAATTGAGATCTCAATGAATCCCTTTCATTATAGACCTCAACCTTCTCTTGCAAAACATTGTTAAGTCTAGAATGCAAACTCTTATTTTCTTGTTCAATTCCTAGACTTTTCTTTTTCAACAAATTATATTTTTCTATTAATTTTTCACACACAATAGAAAGTTCTTCATTTAAAGCATGAGCATCAATATGATCATTTGAAGAACTAGCATCATCATCACTATCTAATGGAGTTTCCGAGTGTACCTCAAGGGAGTCATTCCCTTGGACCATGAAGCATTGTGAATCGGATTCTCCGCTAGATTCCTCCGGTTGATTTGGCACTTGAAGCTTGGAGGTGGTGGTTGTTGTCAATTTGTTCCACACTACAAAAGCGGAATCAATGTTAGAAACACATAAAAGATAATCTTTAGATAATGTGCTTCTAATGGCCTCAAGGGCTTGTGCATTGGCCCCTATATGATTGCTATCACTAAGGAAGGATTCCTTGGTAATGGCAAGGTAAACTTTATGACCTAGGGTTTGTAAGTAAACAGTCATCCTAATCTTCCAAACATGAATGTTGGAAGGGTCAAACATAGGTGGGGTCATGAAGGCCATGGTAAACTATATGTGTGCAAACAAGCAAATGCAAACAAAAGATTAGCAACCAATGGATCTCACTCCTAGGATGTTAAGCCTAATATCAGGAGCACTAGCTCTGATACCAATTGAAAAACACCTAGAGGGGGGTGAATAGGTGTAAGTGCTAATCTAGAACTAAATGCTACACTAAGTGCGCTAAATGCGGAAGCTAATGCAAATCTTGCAACACACTTAGTACAATCAACAAGTGTAGCCGAATTCCCCGTGAAGGGCTCTGGACTATCTCCTCTTGATTCCCCTTGAATGGGTTGAGGTGCTATGTGAAGCTCTTGTTGATTAGGTACAAGTGAGGCACACACAAACAACCAAGCATATAAGATGAATATGCAATATGAATATATGCAAGGCAACACAAGCAAATAGATATGATATGGCAATATGAATTATGCTCAACACAAGCAAATATGGTATGATGATATGAATGATGCTTTGCACAATTATAAGAGAGAGAGTTAGAGAGACAATGGATCAAAACGCAAACACCAAGATATGTTTCGAGGTTCGAGCACCTTGCTCTACATCCCCGCCTACACCACTGTGTAGGATTTTCAATCCACTATCTCCCACCGAGGGAACCTCTACCGAAGAGGATTTGTTACAACACTAGGAGTACCAAACTCCTCTCTCAATACAACAACCTCCACCGAGGCTAACAACCAACCAACAACCACCTCTACCGAAGAGGCTCACAACCAACACAATCACCTCTACCTAAGAGGGATCCAAACCAATACCACTCCGATCACCTCTACCGAAGAGGGATTCACAAAAGCAAGGAGGGTTTACAATAAGTGGTTACAAAGACCACAAAACAATCTCTCTTTTCTTTCTCTTTTCTTTTCCACAAAAACAAGATCCTAAATAGATTAGGATAGTATGATAGCTCAAGTGTGGAAAACTAGGTGTTTGGAAAACAAGCAACAAAGAAAAACACTTGGAAAAATTCTTGCAAAAGATATAGAATGAAAACTAAGACAAATCTCCCAAAATATTCTTTTCTTTGATTTTTCCAAAACCTAAAACAATAAAGATTAAATCTTTTTGGCACTTAAACTCTTTTAAAAACTTGTTTAAAACACTAGGGAAACAGGATTTTTTCTCTTGTAAAAACCTTGGCCAAAAACCCAAGAGAATGAGCTTTATATAGGCCAAAACAGAAACTAGCCGTTAGAGCTGAGCTGGCAGCTCTGACAGGCAGCGGTCGACCGCCCGGTCGACCGCCAACGGTCAGAAATATGACCGTTGGGCAACTGCGGTCGACTGGCTCGGTCGACCCAGAAAAACAGAGAGTAGAGCTCTCATCTCGGTCGACCGGCACGGTTGACCCAAACAACCCGAGAGCAGAGCTCTCAGACCCGGTCGACCGGCTCGGTCGACCGTCCCAGTGACTCCAAACGTGCACAGATCTGTGCACGTCCGGTCGACCGGCCCGGTCGACCGGACTTCAGCCAAGTCGACTAATAACCTGGTTTAGTCGACTGGTTGAGTCCTGGACCTGAAAACTGGGTTAAAAATACTGTAAAATATTTTTCTAAAAATCTTTTAATACTTCTAAAAAATCCACAAGACTTGTTCTAACATTTTATATTAAAACCCAAGCTTGTGATAAAAATTTCAAGACATATATCAATCATATCAATTCATTTTAGTGTCTTGCCAATTTTATCAAAAACCAAAACTTGTATTTTTATCAAACTTGATTTTTCAATAGGAAATCTGATTTTCCTAAAACTTATAGAAATACAAAAACATGATATTTGAACATTATTAAGCATGATGCATATGGACATAGGTCTAATATACATTCAACAAATATATCATAGTTTTTGTCTTTAATTTCAAAAATATGTTTTATACCAAAACATAAAACTACATGAATAGGTATGTCAAACTAAGTTTGTATAAGTCATATAAGCATGTATGTATATAGAGCACATTTAATATACATATAAAACATGTAAACTTGTTTTGATCAAACTATTCATGAAAACCAACTTCAAAACATAAAACATGTGTTGTGTGCACTTGAGCATATCAATTATACTAAACTTTACAAATGGATCTAAACACACTATCTAAACTATGGATACCTAAGTCTTCTTGATGATCTTCATCTTCAAGTAGACTTGCTCCAAAATCGTGATCCACCAAGTGCAAAGGAATGATCTTTAAGCTTTGGCACCGGAATCACCATGAAAAGCTTCTAAACTCCTTGTTGAAGCTAATCACCAACTAATATCTTGGTTAATGATCTGAAACTTAAACAACACAAGATTATTAGTAAACATAACTACATGAGTTAATCATCATCAAAACTAGAGTGGAAGGCCTTTGGGCCAACAATATATACCTTCGTGACTGTGAAATTTTGACTATGGGTTCTTTCACTTTAAATCTTATGCCTTATTTATTTATTTATTTTTTAATATTTTTATGCTATTATTTCTTAGTTCTATTACAAGGGTGTTATCCAGAGTACCTTAGTACTTCTCTATAAGAACAAGGGTGATATCTAGAGTTGTTCAAACTATCGTGAAATAAAACTCATGTGTCACACAATGAAGCTTTGAGAAAGGGTAATTGAATACAGGTTATGGCAGAATGTTACAATATCAGAGAACCAGTTTGGGTTCATGCCGGGGCGATTGACGACAGAGGCTATTCATTTGCTTCGTCAACTTATAGAGCGATTTCGAGAAAGGAAGAGAAATTTACATATGATCTTTATTGATTTAGAAAAAAACTTATGATAAGGTGCCAAGAGAGGTATTATAGTGGATATTGATGAAAAAGGGAGTCCCCATCAAATATATTGACATATTAAGGATATGTACGATGGAGTAGTGGCAAATGTCAGAAATTGTGGAGACATAACAAGTGATTTTTCTATCACAATGGATTGCATCAAGGATCTGCATTGAGTCCATTCTTATTGCCACAGTGATGGATGAGCTTACTAGAGCTATTCAGGATGAGATATCATGGTGCATGCTATTTGCTGATGATATTGTCCTAGTCGATGAGACGAGAACTGGGGTAAATGCCAAATTGGAGCTATGGAGGCAAACTCTAGAATCTCGAGGTTTTAGATTAAGTAGGCCAAAACAGAGTGTAGAGTGTAAATTCAGTAAGCAGGGAATCTGAGATTATAGTATTTTGAGACTAGATGACAAGAAATACTAATGAGCAGTCATTTTAAGTACTTGGGTTCTATTATCCAAAAGGATGGGGAGATCGATAGTGATGTCAACCATAGGATCTAAGCCGGCTGGTTGAAATGGAGGAGCGCAACAGGAGTTTTATGTGATCGTAACATTCCGTTATGGCTGAACGAAAAGTTTTATCAGACTGCTATTAGGCCAGCTTTATTATATGCACAGAATGTTGGCTATAAAGAGACACATGCCCAAAAGATGAGTACAGCAGAGATGCGTATGCTTCGTTGGATGTGTGGTAACACGCGGAGAGATAAGGTGAGAAATAAGGATATTCGTACTAAGATAGGTGTAGCCTCTATAGAAGATAAGATGAGAGAAAACCGCCTATGATGGTTTGGTCATGTGCGACGTAGACCTACAGATGCGCCAGTCCGACGAGTAGAGCATATCAATTTAGGGTAAGTTAAAAGAGCGCAGGGAAGACCGAAGAAAACATGGATGGAAGTAATAAGACAAGATATAGAGGCTAAAGGTCTTAGTGAAGACATATTGTTCGATAGGAATGAGTGGAGAAAGCTGATCCATGTGCCCGATCCGGCGTAATTCTCTTTTGGTTCATGTAGCCTACCCCAAATACCTGGGACAAATGGCTTAGTTGTTGTTGTTGTATTTCTTAGTTCTATTAGGCTTTCTAATCTGCCTATATAATGAGCCTTTAATCAGTGACTCTCAAACCGGACGATTTTAGGGCACTGTGTGAGAAAGCACCCCAAAGATTTAAGAACTCGAAAAACAAGGCCACAAAACTAAGGATTTATTATATGGACAACTTTTAGGCGTGAATACTTATGCTTTATGAGACACAAATACCCAGCTTAATTAAAGGATTTTTGATATAAATATATATATTTCTTTTTTTTATACGAGGCATAAGAATCTTTATTTTTGAACCCTAAGTGTGTAAGTGTATGAAACATGCATATTCATCAAGGTAAAAAATCAGAACTAAATTACTTTTTTAAAATTTCTTCCTAACTCTAAAAATCAAACAAATAATTTTATTTTGACCAAGTATAATAAATCCTAATTATGATTCTCCTATTCCTTAAAATTGACTTAATTTCTTACAAAAAATGTGTCAAAATATTGCTCTCTTTTCAAAAAGTTTTTTTAAAGAAAAATTAATTTTTTTATTTTAAATAAAAAGAAAAACCTATGTTATGCCCACACTATCTCATGCATTGTTCTTAATGTATGAATGAATGCATAGATGCATGAAAAAAAAGAAAGGAAAGAAAAATATTACCTTATGGTGGTAGCTCCGGTGGTGGTCGGATTCGGTCAAGCGTTGCTACCTAATCAAGATAATGTGGTGGTTCATGAAACCCACATTTATTGACCTCTTTATATATATATAATTATAATCCCTAATATGAATAGGACCATGAAAGACCCTATAATGAAAACTTATTCCCTTTATATGACCAGTCTTGAAAAATCATCACAGAGTCATCATGGTTATACCTATGTCCAACAAAAGAATGTGACTTTGTGGAATGGTTGACTTGGGCTCAAGAATGATAGGTTTGGGAACCAATACTAACTCGAGAAAATCAACTTTGGGTTCGAGAGTTAGTTTTGCTTCAGGAGTTGAGTCCAAATCTAAGAATTAAAATTCACATTCTTTTCCCATCAATAAAATGTGACTATCTAAAATTAGTGATTCAATTTCTAGATCTATGGGTACAAGAATAAATGTTGGCTAAGAAAATTGGTCCAAATTAGGTAAGGATATCGGAGTCTACATAGATTCGAAAATGGAAACTGAATCACAAGGTTGGAAATCAGGGTCACATTCACATTCAAGTTCAATCTCATTGAATGAAAAACTTGCCAATTTGTCCAAGGTTTGAATTGGTCAAGTTCAAGTTTGTGTGATGAAATTGAATCTTGGTCAAAGACTTCAAGATTTCATGATTCTTTGTTTTCATCAATATGGCTAGAAGTATCAGGAATAGTCAAAGATTGGGTAGGGAGAGTTTTTTGATTCCAACGCATATTTTCCAGTCGACTAAGTCTTACTTCTATCATATTTAAAGGATCACTTGAAATTGAATGATGGATTCCATACTCTTTTCTAAGTCGGTATGTTTTTTCTTAAAAAATAGAGTAAGGATTTTTGATTTGAAAATTTTGACAGAATTTTGAGTCTTCTAGAATTTGAACTCGTCGCTCAAGCTCTTCTAAGGCTTCCATCCTCTTTTTCTAGTTAATTATTTCTTCTAATGGTGTTTGGGAGAATGAGTATATGAAGCTGGATGTTGATAAGTTGGTTTACTGTATGATTCAGGGGAATTGTATCCCCACTGACTCTGTGAAGATTGGTGATGATTGTTCCAGTTGTTCATAGTATTGAGACTGGAGCATATATTGATTCGAATAAGACCAGTCCGACATACTTGGTTGGTTAAAGTTATGATATGTCGGGTTGGTAATATCCGAGTCAAAAGAGATCGGGGTGAAATATGGATTACTATTTGCATATGAATAATTATAATTATAATCCATATCACCAAGATGTCAAAAACAAAAATAAAAACAAGTATGAAAACAAAAAAACAAATAAAAAGAAAAAAAATCTAGAATAAGCTAGGATAGACCTTAGACCTAGACGACTCCTAACTGGTGAAATCACACCTAGAGGGGGGTGAATAGGTGTAATGCTAATCAATGCACAAATTAAAAATGAGATGATGCAACGATCACTCAACGCAAGATTAGAAGCCGTATACTCCATTAAGGGCTCTGAACTTCTTCCTCGTGATTCCTCTAAATAAGAGTTTGAGGTGCGCAATGCAATCTTGTTGTGAGAGTATAGATCGACAATATAAGAATAAATGAATAGAAAGTAAAAGACATAAGTAAACCAATCGCAGACACAGAGATTTGTTTTGAGGTTCGAGCACCTAGCTCTCGTCCCCGCCTTCACCCAGAAGAATTTTCGATCCACTAGAATTTTCACAAAGGATTACAATCACTAGGGAGTACCCAACTTCTCAATCACACTCCTCTAATCCAGAGGTAATGTAGCCACAAGTACAATAATCACTTGGAGATCAAAAGACCACAAACTCTCTTTTGAAAGACTTTTCTTTACAAAACCCTACAGAATAATATGTAGGATTGAAACTCAAGGTTTGTAAGTGAAAATAAAACAAAGCAGAAGAGAGATTTGATTCAAAAACTTTAGAAATATAACAGAGATTAGAGCACAAAAACTGAGAGTAAAACACTTCTTTCAAGAATACTCAAACTTTGAAAACTGTGCAATAGTTGTTGTGATTCACCTCAACCCCAACCACCCCTATATATAGGATTTAGGTAGGTGATTGCAAAATCAAAGAGATAAGAATTACCGTTTAGCTTTGGGCTAACGGGTCATGTCCAGGAGGAGAAATGCGATGAAAGCTTTTCGGTGTTTTGTTTAGAAAGCTAAGAATGGTGCTAGTTTTTTAGTTGAAAAGAGAGTGGAGAGAAGGGAAGTGATTTAAGAAAAACTTAAAATTTAGAGAAGGCTTTGGAAAAGGTGATTTTTTATAAGCTTGAAAAGTTATTTGTTGTTTTTTAATACGAAGAAGATCTGGGCTTACTATCTCACTACTCAACGATTTGTTCTTCTCTTGAAATCCTTAGTGCCTCAACTTGATCATAGGCAAAAACTTAAACTTGAGTTTAGAAAGTTTTAAGCAAAGCAAATAAGATAGTTTGAAAAAGTTAACTCTTTTCTTTACAAAATCATCTTGAGTTGAATGTTATATCATCAAGTATTTCGAGTATGAAATAAAAACAAGTTCAAGAGAAGTTTTAAAAGAAATAGAAGTTTAGAAATCCAAACCGATCCTCATGTGCCTTCAAGAACACTTTCAAAGAAGAAAGGCTTTAGTTTAGGCATGCAAATGATCATTGGGTCTAATCATCAAAAACAAATCAAAAAGAAGAAGGATTGGAGAGAGGAATAATAGTGAGCTAAGAATACTAATTTAGCTACTCATGGAAGATGAAAAATAATGCATGTAAATAAAGCTAGACATACCGTGAATTAGAGTGAAGAAGAGAAAGCTAGATCCTTTTATTGCTGTCACTTCAATCTTCAGATTACAAGCACTCAATTTCTCTCTCATTAGTATTTGCACTGAACTACAAATTACAAAACAAAGATATAACTTCTATACTATCTAATAAAGAGCCTAAACCTTAAAAACAAAGAGAAAAAGTAAAACTAAGTTCCGGTCCCTTTTTCTATACAAAACCTTGCTTTTTATAGGCAAAACCCCAGAGGGAAAGGAGTGAGGAGATAAAGGGAGCAAACGCTCTCCTTATCTCCACCAACAAGCCGCGGATCCGCGGCTTGGGCCGTGGATCCGCGGCCAGGATGTGGCCAATTGGCCACATCCTGGTGGAGGATTGTCTGGCGTGGGCTTTGGCTCCCTTGTATCTTGCTGGATTCACTGTTTCAACTCCCAGATTTGATAAAACGCTCTTTGATTGTTGGCTTCAACCACTTGATTTGGGAAGATTCATTTCAACCGGTTTTCAACCTCTCTGATTTCCCAAGATCTGCCCTGATTCCCTGATTTCAAATTAATTCTGAATTAAATCAGAATTTGATGGGCTTTTGGGCTCGTTTCTCTTTTCTATCCTTTAGCAATGGGCCTGCATTTTATAAAGAAAAATAGGACTTATTAATAGGATTTATTAGATAAAAAACATGGTAATGTGATAATATATATACAATATATGTGACTGATCACACCCCCACACTTATCTTTTGCTCGCCCTCGAGCAAAACATCAAACTAATCCTAATCAATTATTAGACCACTTTCGTATGTCACTCGATTGCACTGAGCAAGTGCAACAAGCCGTTAAACCTCTAGGTTATCCTTAGAGGACGAGTTTTGTCTCGTGAGGGTTTTCAGTGGATTCCACCCACAAAATCCATAAAGAAAGAGAAAAAATATTAGTATTTTCGAAAGGCATTTTGAAAAGAGAAAATATTTGAAGTATATTTGTGAGAGTTTAAGTAATCTATAAGTTATAGGAATATCAAATTTTTCATTCCTAAACTTAGTCTCTATTCAAAAACATATCATCAATCAAAGTAAGGAGTCAAATTGTATTTCTCATCTAGTCTATTATTTTACCCTGAGTCATATGCACCATCGTGACTGTGAAGTTTGACTAAGGATTCTTTAACATTAACTCCTATTCCTTATTTATATTTATTTTTGGTGGTATTTATTCCTCAATTCCATTAGGCTTTCTAATCTACCATATAACAAGCCTTTAGTCGGTGACACCCAAACAGACAGTTTTAGGGCATCAGGTGAGAAAACACCCCTAAGGACTTAACACTCGAGCAGACAAGGCCACGAAACTAAGGGTTTTTATTTATAAAATGTACCCCTTTTAGGCTTGAATACTTATGCTTCATGAGGCACAAATACCCAGCTTAATCAGAGGATTTATATATATATTTTTTTCTCAAACTTATCTAATTATCTTTTGTATAAATTCCAAGGCTTGCTTAGGCCAAAGCACCTAGCTAATCAATAATTAGATTTGTTTATTTTTCATAGATATACATATATATATATTTTCTTCTTTTTTTTTCTTCTTTTATGAGGCATAAGAGTCTTTGGTTTTGAACCCCTAAGTGTGTAAGTGTATAAAGTGTGCATATTTCATCAAGGTAAAGATCAAGACTAAATTACTTTCACAAATTTTCTTCCTAACCCAAAAAATTAAACAAGTCATCTTATTTTGACCAAGTGTAAGAAATTCTAATTATGATTTTCCTATTCCTTAAAATTGACTTAATTTCTTACAAAAATATATCAAAATATTGTTCTTATCTTTCAAAAAGTATATATATATATATATATTTCTTTATTTTCTTCTTTTTTTTTTAGTTTTATAATAGTCATGTTAGAGCCCTCCCCCACACTTATCTCATGCATTGTCCCCAATGTATGAAAGAAATGTATAGATGCATGAAATGAAATGTAAAAGAGGAGCATATATTATACAAAAATATGTACAACATCAAGTTTCTCCCACACCCAGATCTTTTTCGGTCTCATCCCTCTAGCTCTCTTCCCATCATTCCAATGAGTCCTCTTTATAGGGCACAGTGGGGAGGCCAATTTTTATTTTCATTTTAGCTCTCTTCCTCTCTAGTCTCACCTTTTTTAGGCTTTTCTTCCTCATAATTCTACATTTATTATTCAAAAATTGATCACCACCACACTTCTCAGTTGGAACTTCCTCACTATGAATGCCTAGGAATTCTAACTCAGTTCCATATATCTCCTCAAAACTTTGGTCAACACTTTTGATTGTTATTCAATTTTGCATATTTTACCACCTCCATGCCATGCATAGTGCAAATAAAAATGTGATTTTTAATCCTTTTCTCTCTATTTTTACAGGTCCATATTCTAATTGAGAAAAGGCCCAAAATCCCTTTAATTATCAAGAATTAAAGGAGAATAAATCAAAGCCCAAAAGAGAGCCCAAAAGTTGAGGCTAGGATCTGGAGAAATCTACGCGCCAATTCAAACTTCTAGAAGGACCACATGGCTAACAACCTACGAGATACGCGCAACAGAAATCTCGGCCTCAACGGCCTTGAAACTGCCGCATATCTACAGCAACTGCCGCAGATCTGCGGCAATTACAAGGCCGTTGAAGCCCGAGATTCTCTCCAACAACCTGGGTTCTAGAGACTTCTCTCTGAGGCTATAAATACATCACCAGGGACTTCGCAAAAAGAGGATGGAAGGAGAGAGGAGAGATTAGAGGATATAGTTTGTATTTTTGTAGGTTTTTCTCTAGGATTTTAGTGCTCTAGGTCTTCTTCTTCCTCCCTAGAAATTCTGCATAAGAGAGAGATTGTAAGAGAGAGAAAGCTTGTGTAAACCAAGGCGTGACAACTTGTGAAGCAAGGATTAATCCATTCTCTTTTCTTCTCTATTGCATTTTCTAGTGTTTACTTGCTTTCTTTAATTCTTGCTTTACTTTCCTTGCACTTTTATTCATGCTTTGCTTTTCTTTTCTTGTAATGGCTAGTAGCTAATTTCTTCTAACATGACTAGCTAACCACTAACTTTGCTAACTACTAACTCACGGGTGATTGCTATCTTTAATCTTGCAAGTTGTATGGTCTTTTTCATCCCCGATGGGTTACTTTCATGCTTGGCAAGTTCTTGTTGTAAATTCCATATGATTCATGTGTGCCTCATTTAGAGCCTTGTCTTTAGAACAAGTGCCTTGATGGAACATGGAGATGGATCACCAAACATATGCTATTTGTTGTACAACTTCTTTACTTCAATTAATGAATGTTGCTTCTTCCTTAGCATCCCTTGAGTGTCGCTCTTTTGATTCCATTATTGAAAGTCTATCTTTTAGGCCGATGACATCTATGAGGCTACAAGACAAGTCCAAGAATGATCACCCGTCATCCAAGTGGGAAAGTAACTAGACCGACACGCAAGACAAACATATGCCGATGAATCAACATGAGGCACGCATCACCATCACGGAGTTTAGTAAGTTTAGCAAATTAGTAAAGTTAGCTAGTCATGGTTTTCTCCATCTTTAAATCTTCTACAAAGTTCTCTTTCTTTTAGTTTTATTTCCAAAGCAAATCTCCTTTTTGATTTCTTTTTTTTTTTATTTCCATCATGCACAAATCCACCAATTCTTTCATTTCTTTTTCCATGATTTTTTCATTCTTTTAAGACAAAGAAGAATCTTCATTTTCTATCTTCACATTAAACCGTAAAGCTTCCATCGTGAGCTCTCCCTGAGGATTCGACCCGTATAGCTTGTGCTACTACGGTTAATTGGAAAGGATACATTGATCATTTTAAATACTTTGTGGAGTGATCAAGCACCTAAGGTTGACTCTAAACCTTCTTTCTTTTACTGAATATTTGTGCAACTTCACACTATACTATCCCCTTTCCCAATCAACTTTCCCCTGGAGATGTGTAATTAACCAAAATATCCCTAGTTAGTTCATCCAAAACCATGAGTTCTTCTTCGAAGAGGTTTTCAAAGAGTATGTCAATCGGAGGTTCTTGAATTATATTCTCATGCGATATATTATTGGTTGGCTCAGCGAAAGTGAAGATATTCAAATCAAATTTCTTTTTTTAAAGGAGACTCTAAAATTAGGATCTCTGACATATGCCTTATTATTAAGATAATCACATTCATTCTTAAATAATTCATCAAAAAACAGAGACTCATTCTCTATACCTTCACTTTCTTCATCACAATCATTTTCAACAAAGTTTTTCTCAAATGTTTGGTCTCTTATCTTACGAGGTTATTTTTTTAGGTTGAAGACATTGACTTCTCTAGTCATGTCCCCAAAGGTTAATCTCATAAACCCATTCCTACAATTAATAATAGCAATTGCAGTAGCAAGAAATGGGCGCCCTAGAATAACAGGAGTTTGAGCCCTAAGATTGGACACAGGTTGGATCTCAAGAACTATAAAATCAACTAGGTAGATAACTCCCCGACCCTGTTTTCCATTATGTTTGCAAAGGGGGAAAACTTACAATAAAAAGTTTGAGGAGCTAAATTACAAGTATTCTTAAAAAGATTACAAGTAGATCTCCTCAGAGATTCTGGAGAAGTGTGCCGATAGGAGTCTGGTCAGCGCGCGACCACTTTGTCCCTTTGACGATGCGAGCGATGAGATTCCCTTCTCGCCTGGTTCGGGGAATCAGAGAACAGAAGGTTGGTAGAACCCTCTTGCTGCTTCTCAAAATCGCCTTCAATAAGGAATTCCTTCTCGCCTGGTTCCGGAGATTCCTTGAGAAGAAGGACGATGTTAGGGTATCAACACCCTGGTTAGAGAAAGCAATTCTCTAAAAGGTCTCTGAATTCGAGAGCGCACGGTACTTTGTGAAGAAGTCTCTGCTTGTGGAGTCTTCTCTCTTTTTCGTCGTGGTCTTCCTCCTTGTACCCCTGGTAGGCTATTTATAAGGAGAGCAAGGGTATAATCGTCCCTTGAAAATATGGAAACAGATTGAATCGAATCTGTTTGAATCTGGAAAGTAGCCTTGCTGCGAGGCTAGGATCAGCTTCTGCGAAGCTAGAATTGGCAGGTCGGTGGACCTTCTCGATCTGTTTTGATCCTTTCCATATCGTTGGAGGATTTCCCCTGATCTTCTTACTCGTTTTAGAAGAGTCAAGAGATTGCGGCAATCAACTGCCAAATTTGATCTCTGATTTGATCTTAATTGGATTTGATCTGATTGGATCCGATCTCATCCGGAGATTTGATTGGTCAAAGGTTGACCATAGCAGATTCATAGCAACGCTGCCCGCATTGAGCTCGTAGCGGGGCTAAAGGCAGTTTCTCGGCGAAGTCCGAAAGAAACCTTTTGACGGAGCTGGAAGTCCTCTGTGGCGAAGTTGCGAGTTAGCTTCCTGGCGAGGCTTTGGATGGCTTCAAGGCGAAGTTGGGTGATGTTAGCCTCTCAAACGAGACTATCCCTTTGGGCTCATGTAATGCTAAGTGCTAGCACCTTAGACCTGCTGAGGTCTGTTCAGAAACAATTCGGGTTCACTGTCTGCTTGCTGGATCAGTGGAGTCCAAGTTGCTTCCTTGTCCCTCGGAGATGGGTGGAGACTGGTCTTCAGCTTGTCTGTCACTTGTCTTTTGTAAATGTCAACAAGCTTAGACATTGTTCGGACCAACAAGAATCTTGTCTTTTTTAAGTGTCAACAAGACCCCCTTCAAAGTTTTCGAAAATCTGCAATGGCTCAGACTTCGAAACACTTTGAACTGCTTTGACTGGTGGTGTATGGAGAATTAACGTCGCCATGATGGTTGAGTTCAGCTTCGCTTTGAATCCTGCTTTGGGATGTCGATTCGCCGAGGAATCATGTAGACTCGCGTCTGGGTAGCTTCGCGTCTAGGCTTCTGGAGATACGTTCGCCCTGGAGCGTTTGTCGCTTTTCCCGAGGCCAACTGCCGTGGGCCAGTTACGAGGAGGATTACTCCTTTCTTCGTGCTGATCGAGGGAGATATTCTCCGATTTGCATGTTTCCAAGGGAGGATATTCCCTTTCTTCAAGGCGCAATAAGTGCCTTTATGAGGGAGACGTTTCTCCCTTCGCACGGTTCCAAGGGGAAACCGTCCCTGTTCTCAAGGCGCAGTAAATGCCTTAAATGCGCTCGTGCTTCCACGCTTGAGGTGGGAGTGCTCAGGCCATGGGGCCTATAAATAGGACACTTGAGGTCCTCTGAAGAGAAGTGCTTTGCCTCTCTTCTCTTCTCTTGGTTTGAAAGAGATACTCAGATCTCTGAACTAGTGGGAATGCCCACTCTGGTCATTATCTGGCCAAGGACCGGTAAGTCTTGATCGTTCAACGACTTCACCGATTTTAGGGAATTCATCTCCCTTGATTCATCTTCAGCAGCTGCTTCAGGGATTAGCTTCCCTTGTTCTCCATTTAACTGATCTGCAGAGAAGGATTTTGGCATAGCTTTCCAGCGAAGCTATCATCTTGACTTGGTCAGAAAAAGATCACTGCATGTTAAGTCCGCTGCGCAGGCAGGACTTGGGACTTGGTTTCTTTAAAGTTGAGCCAGTCTTGCCATATAGGCAGAGCTAAAACTGTGTCCCACAGGGTCAGTCTGGCTTAGCCATATAGGTGAGGCTAGGACTTGGCGTTTGCTGAGCCAGCTCATCAGTGCTGTGCAAGCGAGGCTTATCCTCTGCTTTACTGAAACTGGATCGCTTCGACCCAAAAGATTTGGCTTAGTTCTTTTGTAGCCTCTCCTGTGCTTAGTTGCTAATCTGTTCCGATTTGCCTTGCACTGGGCTATGTTCGCCAATCTTGTGACTTGATGGAAGGAACCATAAAATTGCCTTATGCTTCCCCGGTTGAAGCTTTACTTTTAAGCAGGAGGAACAATTCGGGGTAGCGGGTGCGTGTCCCAGAGGCTATTGGCGGCCTCTTATACGAGATGATTCGTTCTGAGGTGAGGCTGGTAGCCGCTTTGTCGGAGATGATCCGCTTCGGGGTAGTGGGCGTCACCTGTGAGATTACTGGCATCATTGCCAACTTTCAACTTTGGTGGCCTCTGTCGGGGCTGATCCACTTCGGGAAGGCGGGCATCACACCTGTCAGACCACTGATATCAGTGCCAATTCCCATTATAGGTGGTCTGACGTGTTGGCGGCGATAAGTTTTATTGCCAGGCTTCAACAAAGATGACCTCGCTTTCTAGTGGCAAAATCTGCCATTTTTTGTGGAGAATAATGGCCGTGTCTCCGTGACACAACTGGTTACGGCCTTGTGCAGGAGGAAGGCCTTTCGTGTCCAGTCGATCTGACTTAGAAGCAGATAAAACCGCTTGTATGCTTTTTGCGCAAATGACCCTGTCGAACCACTGAATGTGTTGTATGAAACACTACTTTGATGTAATATCAATGTACCCTTCCTTTTAAATCAATGGAAGTTCATCTCTTGATTATCTGATCTTTGCTTGCTTTCATTAAAAATTTGGCTATAGCAGAGCTAAACTGTATGCGGAGTTAAGGACATAGTCCCTTCTTTAAATGAACTTCGCGAAACTGGCATGTCCCGCGAACAACGCCTTTTTAGGGGGCTAAGATAAGCCTTTCGGCGAAGTCCCTGAAGGATTGCGCGAAGTCCGCATTTTAAGCCAGGGCGAAGTTAACTCTTAGTGGGATCGAAACAACGCTTCTCGGGAAGGCGCTTAGGGTGGCGCTTCGAATTAATTCGAAGCGGCGGCATACGCCCTTTTCGAGGCCTCATTTCAGGCGCTGATTTGCCTATAAAAGCCCGATCGGGCTGAGCAGGAAAAGATCTCCTTTTTCAGAGAAATTTCTTGACTTTCCCTCTTCCTCTTCTTTCTTTGTTCAGAGAACTTTGAGAACTCTTGCAGCTCTTCAATGGCACCCAAAAGACGAGCGGGGAAAGAAGTGGCGACTTCTGCAACGGAGGGTCCTCCTCCTCTGGTCATCGAGCGACCAATCGCCGGTAAGAGACTTTCTCTCCTAATTAGAGACTGCGGTCTTTCTCTTTTAAAGCCAGTATTTGGCTTATCAGGACGATGGAATATGGTCTGTTCTCATTAGGGAACTTGTTTCCCTGATTTTCCCTATCTTCCTTGTACAGGGAATTAAGAACTGAACAGTTCTTCTTTAGGCTTCCGTACGAAGCCATTACTTGGGCTGTCTTCGTCCTGTTTGAGGAACAGGACTCTGGTCTGTCCCTTCAGTCATGGTCACGAAGGATGACTCTTGACCCTAGTGCCCTCTTGGTGACGTCAGCCCTTAGGGCTATACCACTTCCTGCTTAAGCGAAGTTGGTACTTAGACGTTTTCTGCAAAATGCAGATTTGTCTGCGAGATCAAGCTTTGTCGAGGCTGTCGCCTTACTGGCCTTGCTCACGGGGCGAGGCTATGCCTTGGTGAATCTTATATCTCCATGTCTGCTTGATTGTTGAACTAATCATAGTTCTCTTCCCTTTCTTTCTTGCAGTGCCTTACACCCCTGGTCCCTTGAATAGTCTGTTTGGGATGACCAGCCGAGCGGATGGCAGTATCAGCCTTCAATTCTATGGCCAGGCTTCTCTCTTTAGTGAGCGGAGTTCCGTCGTCCGGGACACGCTTATCCATGGTGGTGACCCGCTCACCATGAGGAGTATTCTAACCACCGCTCCTCTCGAAGACATCGACCGTCGGACTTATAAAAAGCCCAATTTCATGTTCGGAGATGCCGCGTCTGATCCTGATCGCCAATTGCAGGCAGGCGAGGGACAGTGGATCTTCGAGTTGGATGGCGAGAAGTTTTATCTTCCGTCTAACAAGCGGCACTTTCCTTTGTCTTCTTTTGAGTGTGTAACTCAGGCTCGGAAGATGGCATGGGGCGTGAGCCGAAGTGTCGAGTCCGTCCACATCGGGAGATTGAAATCTCAGTCTCCTGGTTTTTCAAGGGCGAGCCCTCCTCACAACATAATAGGCCTATATCCTGGAAACGTGTCGCGGGAGCTTCCGGTAGGAGAGAATCTGGCTGTGGCGCAGACCTTTGGCACCCAATTCTGCGCAGTTGACGGGAACTATCCTGCCACTGACTTCAGGACTCCTGGTTGGGTTCATCCCCTAAAGACATGGTGGGCGGACTTGACCAACTATATCCTCGCTCACTTCGAGGAGGACTTGGAGAGGTTGAACCTCTATGAGGCCGTAAGGGCGACCTGCTACGGCATTGATATGAAGGTGGCGTGCTTCTACGCCATCCTTGAGTTGTATTGCCCAGCTTCGGGGACCTTCTTCACCCCAATTGGCGAGTTGGGCATGACCTTGCACGAGATGAGGGAAATCTCTGCCCTGCCTTTCGGGTCTCTCCCGTATGAAGAGTACTTTCCATGCGAGACGGAGTTGGCTCTGCTGGAGAAGCAGGAGCCTGCTTTATTTGAGACTTATCGGGAGTTAATGTGCCATTTGCACATTTGTTCTAGCATCCATGGTGGCAGCAAGGGTAGCTCGAAGAGCTTGAAGAACTGGGCGAGTTACCTATTCCCAGATATGAAGAATGCTCCTGAGGCAGCTCATTGTGGAGTTGCAGATGGCGACATTTTTGAACGGATGGAGGTATGCCTCCAAAGGGATATTGTCATGACAAAAGACGATGGTCCCTATAAGAAGGGTGATGTCCTTCGGAGCTTTCACCATCAGGCTCGTCAGCCGATGTCCCGGAAGGCACTGTTGGCCGGTTTCTTAACCGTCTGGTTGAAGAAATGCGTAGTGCCATCCTCCTCGGGTGACATCGTCCACCCGAATGTTTTGCTGCCTGCCATTCGCTTGGTCCATGGACACCGTCTGGGTCTCCTTCCGGCCATGGTGTGCTGTATTCAAAGAGGCCTTCGCGCATTAACGGAGGCTTTCTGCAGGCCACCAGCGACGAGGCGTGGGAAGAGTGCCATCCTGCCTTGTGATGGACCCAATCCTAGGGTGGGTCTGCCATACACTTACTTAATGGCGTGGTTTGCCTTGCACTGCCCTTCTTTGATTGAAGCTGGAGAGGACCCTCCGCAAGGTGTTCGAATGGCTCTTCTCCGCCGATTCGAAGGATGTTCCTGGCTGAAGACCTACGTGGCCGAGGCCCGCAAGTTAGTGCGTCGTCATGACACTTACAACCTATTCCGCTGTTTTCCTCGCATTCGGGGCGTAGGATACGACGAGGAATTCCGAGATGCGGAGTCAGGACGGTCTCCCATGAGTCGGGGGGTTTTTGAGTGGCTGGTCAGCATCCGGCCCTCACATTTATTGTATAGAAGCGGGGATGTCTGCTATTTAGAACCTTACATCCCAAGCCGGTTTGCTCGACAGTTTGGGTACGACCAGCTGTATGTGGGCGACCCCAATCTCGATTTAGCCTTCATGGGGAGTCTCATCGATGGGGCCCGTGCCTGGCGATTCTTTACTGCGGGCGGCACTGGGGCGTGGCTGCGTACGCCGTTGAAGGATCCCAACCTTCTGACGACCCTGTGCTTTTGCCAGTGGTATGCGGCTTCCAACTCCACACCTCCTGGATTCAATGCCAACCGTTCGGGTGTGAAGTTAATCTCTCATCGACTGAAGCGGAAGGCTTCTGAGAGAAAGGAAGGAAAACGGGTTCGTGTCCCCGGCTTAGAGGAGTTCATCGCTGTAGATGATAGCGAGGCTTCTGATGCAGGGAGTCCTCGCTTCGAGGCGGGGATGGGAGCTGATATTCATGCGGCTGCCTCTGGTGTGGTGGGGACATCTTCCCCACGACGTGCGGGAGAAGTGGAAGAAGAGGATTCTGACGTCCACTTCAAGAGAAAGCGGGCAGGTAGCTCTCGTAGGAAATCATTGGCGAAGAAGCCCCGTCGCCAAGCTCCTACGATTGTCGTAGAGGGTTATCCCTCTACAACGATTCCTCCTGCTGCCCCATTAGCAGCTGAACCGTCGGTTGCTGAACCGACTAGTGGTGAATTCGCTTCAGGTCTGGGTAAGATTAACCTTGTCCATATAATACGCCTTTTTGTGCGTTCCCATTGACTTATTATCAATCCTTTTTGATTGTAGGAGCTGAGGCAGCTGGAGAACAAGGGGAACATTATGATCCCCTATCCACTTATGGAGCTGAAGCTGGTTCCTGTGCCCTTCCGGAGGAGTCCGGAGGTGATGTGGCCGACATCGGTCCTTCGGGCGCTGGGACTTCTAAAGGAAGTCCTGAGGCATCGAGCTCTATCGGGTGGTCCATAGGATACTCGGCAAGCGAAAGCGAGCCGGCTATTCGTGTTGATTCTGCCAAAAATTTTCCGATGGAGCCCCTGGAGACTGATGTGGCTGGCGAGACGTTTGAGGCGACGTAATCTTATGGTATTGTCGTAACCTCTTGGTTTCTTCTGCATGTAGTGTTCCGACTGACCGCAGTCTTGTTACAGGTGTTCGACCTCAAGATGCATCAGCTTCAAGAGAGCCGGGAATCTCCCCAGAGGGTCAAGGGGTGACATGAGCGCTTCGACCACGGCTGATGCTGCTATGCTGGATGCGCTGTACGGCGACCTGCCTTCTTATCGGCCCAAGTCAGCCGAAAGGCCAGAAGTTGCGGAGGCGGCAGTCCCGGAGGTGTCCTCACTCCCAACTGTATCAACGAGTGGGGTGCCGACAATTTTTCCAAGTACGGAGCTGAGGGTGATCACAAGCGCTTGCCCAGGCTACTGACGACAGGAAACGAGACTAAACACCCTCGGAGAGTGGCTCAGATCGTACAGTGTACGCTTGTAGCTCCATGTACTTTATCCTCTTGAAATGAATGAAAATTCTTTCTTCCTTTGTCGAATCTTCAATCTTGTTCTTCTTTTTGGATTGCGATTTCGAATTGTAGTGCAATTCCTTGAGAACATAATTCTTGTTGGGTTGGATAATGAGACTTGGCTATCTGTCAGTTCAGAGGTCGCGATGACATAACTGGTTGAGACGCCACCAAGCTTCAAAAATTGGTGATACTCGTCTTTTGTAAATGTCAACAAGTATCGAGACCTGTCTTTTGTAAATGTCAACAGGGCTCGGAATTGAGACTTAGCTGTCTGCTGGTTCAGAGGTCGCAATGACATACCGGATGAGACGCCACCAAGCTCAAGGTTGGTGATACTTATCTTTTGTAAATGTCAATAAGTATCGAGACCTGTCTTTTGTAAATGTCAACAGGGCTCGGAATTGAGACTTAGTTGTCTGCTGGTTCAGAGGTCGCAATGACATAACCGGATGAGACGCCACCAAGCTTCAAAAATTGGTGATACTCGTCTTTTGTAAATGTCAACGAGTATCAAGACCTGTCTTTTGTAAATGTCAACAGGGCTCGGAATTGAGACTTAGCTGTCTGCTGGTTCAGAGGTCGCAATGACATAACCGGATGAGACGCCACCAAGCTTCAAAAATTGGTGATACTCGTCTTTTGTAAATGTCAACGAGTATCGAGACCTGTCTTTTGTAAATGTCAACAGGGCTCGGAATTGAGACTTAGCTGTCTGCTGGTTCAGAGGTCGCAATGACATAACCGGATGAGACGCCACCAAGCTTCAAAAATTGGTGATACTCGTCTTTTGTAAATGTCAACGAGTATCGAGACCTGTCTTTTGTAAATGTCAACAGGGCTCAGAATTGAGACTTAGCTGTCTGCTGGTTCAGAGGTCGCAATGACATAACCGGATGAGACGCCACCAAGCTCAAGGTTGGTGATACTTATCTTTTGTAAATGTCAATAAGTATCGAGTTTGTAGTGGAATTTGGGAGAAGTCTCGTTTTCACGGGAAGAAACGAGGGAATCACTGTCATAGGTTTAATGTTAACGTAACAGCGAAATGTATATGTGGTCTTACCATTCCATGGATGAGAATTAGTAAGTGATTTTGGAGGTCTCATTCTCACAGGGAGAAACGAGGGAATTGCTGTCATAGGTTTAATGTTAACGTAACAGCGAAATGTGTATGTGGTCTTACCATTCTATGGATGAGAATTGGTAAGTAATTTTGGAGAGGGAATCAAATGGGAACAGGTCCCTTAGGATTTTTAGCAAATCCCCAGCTGTCAACGGGTTTGATATGCCTTTACCAACTACCGTTTGAATTGGGCTAGCCATGCTTTTCCCTCAGCATGATGAGTTGTCGAGGACTTATGTTGGGCTTACAGGCCAACATTTTCCTCTATCCTTAATCGTTAAAGGATATTGGATTATCGGGTTAATGTCTGCATAACCCTGATTCTCCTTTAGGATAACCGGTGCACGGCCAGGTTCCTGTTGGTTTATGGTTGTGTGATCTCGCTTGGAGGAAGAGAAAGGCTCTCTTTGTGTGTACTTTGCACACGGAGATCTTGATCAGAGGTGTAGTGTTAACTTGATCATGAGAAGAATCCTTGATTAAGGATAATACTTCTTTAAGAACTTGCCATTGATTGGCATCATGAGTAGGTCGCCCTCTGCAGTCGTGAGGCGGTATGCTCCGTTTGAATAGACTGTTTCTATTACAAACGGTCCTTCCTATTTAGGCTGAAATTTGCCTTTGGTCTTGTGCGTCATAATCATTGGTCGTCTGACGGCTAAGACCAGGTCTCCTTTCTGGAAGATTCTCTGCTTGACCTTCTTATTGAAGGCTTTTGACATTCGAGCCTGATACAGCTCAATGTGTTGCTGCGCTTGGAGCCGCTTCTCGTCCAGGGCTTCGAGCTCTTGAAGACGCAATCGATCATTGTCTTCTAATGTGCACTTGGTGGTCAGAGCAACTCGCAATGACGGCATCTGGATTTCCAACGGGATGACTGCTTCGCACCCATATACCAGGGAAAAAGGCGTATTGCCTGTCAGTGTCCGCACCGTGGTTCGGTAGGCCCAAAGACATTCACCAAGCTTTTCGTCCCAATCTCGCTTATTCGAGGAGACGAATTTCTTGAGCAGCTTGATGATTGTTTTGTTGAATGCTTCCGCCAAGCCATTGGCAGCAGGATTATAGGCAGTTGAAGCCACATTCTGAATTCGGTATTTCTCGCAGAACCGATAGAATACTTGACTTATGAATTGGGGACCATTATCGTGAATGATCCGCCTAGGAACACCAAATCGATGGATGACGTGGTGCTTGATAAAGTGAACCACATTGGAGGTTTTGACTTCAACCAGTGGTATAGCCTCCGCCCATCTTGAAAAGTAGTCGGTTATTGCTAGGATAAACCGGTGACCTCTTGTCGAAGAAGGGCTGATTGGCCCTACGACATCTATTCCCCATGCTTCAAATGGCCATGAAGCAACAGTCGGGTGGAGCAGCTCCGAAGGCTGGTGTATGAAGTCTGCATGAATCTGACATGCTTTACACCTTCGTGCATATTGGATGGCATCGGCTATCATAGTTGGCCAATAATATCCCAGCCTATGCAACCTGTCTTTAAGCTTTGGACCTGGCTGATGAGCTCCACAAGTGCCATCGTGCGCTTCTTGAAGCGCTTCCTGTGCCTCTGAATTAGAAAGGCAACGGAGGAGGACACCGTCATATGAACGACGGTAAAGTGTCTTCAGAGTCGGATCGTAGTAGAAACGGAGAGACCTTCGTCTAATAGATGCCGCTTCTTTAGGATTGTCTGGAAGCAGACCGTGCAGAACATAGTCGATGAGAGGAAAGCGCCAATCCCTCGGCTCAAGATCCGTGGAGACATTATAGACTTCTCGAGTTCTTAGCATGTGCTTGGAGCATACAAGATGTCGAGTTGCGACTGTGAGGTGATACTCGGTGTCGGCTGGTAAGGCTAGTGTTGTAGCTAATGCAGCAAGAGCACCTGCCTTGGTGTTTTGAGATCGAGACACATGCCCGATGTAGAAACCTTCAAATAGGTGGCCAATTCAACGGCCGTGTGATAATAAGGCACCAAGTCCTCATGGCGGACTTCGTATTCGCCTTTAACCTGATTGATGATCAGTTTTGAATCGCCATAAGCTTCGAGGTAGCGTACCCCCATTCCATGAGCGAGCTGAAGACCAATGAGCAGAGCATTGTATTCCGCTACATTATTGGAGCACGATTCTGTCAGAGAAAATGCTCTGGGCAAGACATGATTCTGTGGGGAGATAAACACAATCCCCACTCCGGCAATAATTTTGCCTTAGGGCCCATTCGCGATGCTCCATCAAAGAACATCTGCCATACTTCCTCTTCTGAGGTTGCATTAGACTCGAAGACCTCATCAGGGATATCTTCGTGGAGCTTTGAGTGTTCTGGAACTGGATGAGCAGCCAAGAACTCTGCAAGGGCCTGGCCTTTAACCGCCTTCTGAGGCTTGAAGATCATGTCGTATTGAGACAATAAAAGTACCCACTTAGCCAATCTTGAATTCAATGATCCTGGCTTCGTCATAAGAAGACGCAATGGGTTTACTCTGGAGATGACATGTATGGTCTGGCCGACCAAATAATGTCGTGTCTTCTGAATAGCGAAGACGAGAGCTAAACACTCTTTCTCGATAGGGTTGTAGCGAGATTCCGCTCCTATGAGAGTTCTGCTCAGATAATAAATGGCCTGCTCGTGGCCATTGTCGTCCTTTTGAGCGAGGAGGGCACCGAGGGAGTAATCCATAGCTTTTACATAAAGCAAGAATGGTTTCCGTGATGTAGGGGCCACCAAGACTGGAGGTTTTGTGAGATACCTCTTGATGTCTTCATAAGCTTCCTGGCAAGCTTGATCCCATACGAAGGAAGCACCCTTTTTCATGAGTCGGGTGAACGGCTGACAGCGGCCTGAGAGATTTGCAATGAATCTTCTGATATAGGCCAGTCTGCCTTACAAGCCTCTAAGCTCCTTGAGGTTCCTTGGCGGATGCATGCTCTGAATAGCTTTGACCTTGTCTGGGTCAAGATGAATTCCTTTTGATGTGACGATAAACCCAAGGAACTTGCCACTCGACACTCCCAAGAAGGATTTTGTCGGGTTCATTTTCAGTTGATGCGCCCGCATTATGTCGAACATCGTTCTGAGGTCGCGAAGATGTTCATTCTTGTTGCGGCTTTTGACGGCAATGTCGTCGACATAGCACTCCACCGTTTTTTCAGAGATGATCGCGGAAGATTGTACTCATTGCCCGCTGATAGGTTGCTCTGGCGTTCTTCAGTCCGAAGGGCATTACAGTGTAGCAGTATACCCCAATGGTGTTCGGAACGAAGTATGCTTCTCGTCGTCGGGATACATCTTAATCTGGTTGTATCCTGAAAAGCCGTTCATGAAAGACATCCTTTCGAACCCACATGTGTTGTCGATCATGACGTCGGTGATGGGTAGTGGGAATTCATCCTTAGGACAAGCCGTATTGAGGTCACGGTAGTCGATGCAGATCCGTATTTTTCCGTTCTTCTTGAGGACGGGGACGATGTTAGCTACCCAATCTGGATGTTGTTCCTCCTGGATGAAGCCACATGCAATGAGCTTGTGAACTTCAGCTTCTATAGCTTCCATGATGTTCGGGCGAAACCGACGTTGTTGCTGCTTGACTGGCTTGACGTCAGGTTTGATGTTCAGATGATGCATGGCGACTTGCGGATCAAGTCCGGGCATGTCTTCGTAGCTCCATGCGAAGACGTCTATATACTCTTTTACGAGTATTATCAATTCTTCCTTTTCTGTAAGTGATAGGCTTTCACTTATAAAGATGGGCTTGGGTTATCTTGATTTCCCAGGTTGACCTGCATCACCTTGTCTTCAGTAGGTGGTTCGCGCAGCTCGAACCGCTTTTCCCATTGGATGTTTAATTGCTGAGCCCATGGTTCCTCTTCAGTAGCTTCTGCGGGTTCCAATTGACTGCTTGAGGTCATATTAGCAGTGAGGTTTTCGAACATTCCTCCTATACTGACATCTGAATCCCACTCGGAGGATGAGGCTGAATGTGATGGAATTGGTTCATCGTCTTTGACTTGAACGGTTGCTGACGATGTGGGTGTAACGTATCCCAACCCCCTGCGTGTACTATCATAGTAATTTACAGGCTTCCCTTTAGGCACAAAGTTCCGCATCAAACCGCGCTTTCCTTTTCCGAAATTCAGGCCTGCTCCATGCTTCAAGTCGTATCCCATTTTCTTCATAATATGACGCGCTGACTGCGCGTAATGAAAGAATTGTGGAGTGTCTGAGTCTGAACTTGAATTTGTGACCGTGGGTCCCCGTGGTTGGGTTCTACCGAAAATTATCGGTAACTGACCTTCTTTGGATGGCGGGATTACCAAGACGACTCCTTCTGCGGATTCCAAGGGCGTACTGGACGCACTTGGCTTATGTAAAGGCATGTGCAGAGAGCCACCCGTAATGGATTCAAATAATCCAACAGTCGCGGGATAATCAAAAGAAATATTATCATTAATTACCCATTTACCTTCATCCTCTGAAGGAGTATTACATAGGGGATTATTGAGACATGCTATAATTGGTTCGCCAATCAGAATGGCTGGCATGCCTGCTTCGGATTCTGAATCCGCCTCGTTGCCACTTTCATCATCGTCCGGCAACGGTTCTTTGAGTGCTCCACCGGTCTCTTGATACAGGAGAGCGTCAGTGAAGTAATTTTCACCCCTTTGAATGGTTGTTTTTCAGCGAAGACAGTTCATACTGTCGCGTCATCTTCAACATATTTGAAGCATTGGTGCAGAGTAGAGGGAACGATCCAGTTGGCATGGATCCATGGCCGTCCCAGCAGTAGGTTATATGATGTGTCAGCATCAATGACATAGCATGTCACTTCTGACTTCAAACTCCCGATTCTGCAACGGAGTCGGATTTTTCCCAGTGGATGACTGCTCCCAGCGTTGAAACCATATATTGTAGTAGTGGTTGCGGATAACCTGTACAATGGTATGCCGAGGAAGTAGAGAAGCCTCTTGGGGATGATGCTGAGTGCGGACCCCGGATCGACTTGTATTCTTTCGATGCACGTTGAACCGATATATCCGGTGTAGTACAGAGGTCGATCATGCTTGTTGTCTTTGAGAAGCATATCTTCCGCTGTGAATGTAATGGCAGGCACCTTTGATTGTGCATGATGACATTCTGGGCAAAGAGACTGAACGTCGTCGTTAGGGATTTCAGGCATGCATGTCAGAAAGGATTCTGAATCGGCTAGCGCATCCCTGAGTGCTTCTCTTGTCTCTTTTGAGAGGCGAAGGAGCTCGTGTATAGTGATACGAGCTGGGATATTGGCCAGCTGAGCCAATATGTCAAACCGAAAGGGCGTATCCAACCCTTGGCCTGGTGGTTTCTTCAACACGTGGTCGAATCGTACCTCCGTAGGCCTCTCTTTTCCCTTTGCTGGGATTGGAGCGGATGCTGGTATTTGAACTAACGCCGTTTGCTATTGTGCCTCGTCAGTAGACTTTTCATACTGCCTCAAGTATGATTTTCCGGATCGGGTGCCCGTCTGTTGAGGCGCATCGGCTTGCGCCGTGCAAGCAAGCTTTTCTCCTTCTGAATCACCGAGGGAAGCCGATGTAAGATTGCCGTCGTCTGGTAGGATGGAGATGACATTGCAAGACTTGCCCTTTGAATTGGGCTGCTTTGGATCCCGCTGTACGTCTTGGACGAGGTCTGGATGTATCCACATGACTTCTCCTGTCTCCAATGTTAAGGGAACAAGACCCTTATTGTTTTGAGCTGTAGCTGGAAGATGCTTGACTTCCAACCGTGGTGCAGGGACGGAATAAGTCCCGTCAGGAACTGTGACCTTCGAAGCTTCGCCGAACTCAAGAGTCACCATATTGGCAGTGACTTTCTTCTGCTCCGTCTTCAACGTCAGAACCCCGGCATCGACCAGGGCTTGTATTCTGTCCTTGAGGACATAGCACTTGTCAGTAGGATGGTGAATCATCCTATGGTAGAGACAATATTTAGGGTCGTTTGTGCGCCCTATCTCATTGGGACGCCGAGCATCTGGCAGCTTCATTTTGTTCCCTTTGTGGAGCAGATGGAATATGGTGACCACCTGATCGTCTTTGAACGAGTACTGCTTTGGAGGGAACTTAGGCTCCTGATTGTTGAAGCCGCTCTTCTTGGCCTTTGACTGCACATCTCCGGATAACTCCACAGACATAGTCTCTTTGCCTTTAGCTTGAGAAGATTGCGGTAGGTCGCTACGCCCTTTGTTGTTCATCCCCCACTTGCCTCTAGGGGCGGATGGTTCGAACTTTTTAGCTGACTTCTCGGCTATCTCTGCTTGTTCGACCAATTCCTTCCAAGTGTGGGCTTTGACAGCCCCCATGCGAACTTCCACTTGGTCTAGGAAGTTGTGTCTGCATGTCTATAACAGCATGGGTAATGGCATCCCTGCTGGGCACATCAAGGATAAATTTCTGAACCGTTCAATGTAGTCACGGACAGATTCACCCTTCCTCTGCACAGTGGAGAGGAGCTTGTCCATGGTTACTTCGGTATCGTCCTCATAGAAGCGAGAGAGGAACCGAGTTTCCAGGTCGATCCAGGAGTTGATAGAGCCCGGAGGGAGACTTCGGAACCAGTCAAATGCCACCCCCTTAAGGTACCAATGAACAGCCAAGCCATGATGGCGTCATTGCTTATAACATTACCAGTCTGAGACCGGAAATAGTAGATGTGCTGATTTGGCGAGCTCTTTCGTCATAGGTATGCAACGTTGGCAGTTTGAACTTCGGTGGATATGGCACCGAATCCACTCCAGCGGATAAGGACGGACTACCCCTACCTTCTTTAATTCATCCCTCTGAGCTAGGGATGCAATTTGAGCCTGGAGGCCCTTGAGGACTTCGGCGTCTAAGGAAGAACCCTCCTTGGATTTCTCCGGCTTTGGTTGCTCATTGCTGAAGTGTTCCTCCTCATCGTGATTGCTCCCGGCATCATTGTTATTCCGGTTACTGAGGAGTTGAGCGAGCATCTGTTGAATGTTGTCCAGAGCTTCTTGCTGGGTTTTGAAAGTTTGCTCCTGAGCTTCCAGGCGCCGACGAAGGTCGTCGTTAGTGCTATCAGCCATGTTGACTGATACTCTATCTGTTCGCACCGAGCTAACTGTCGCCGAAGAGGCGTACCCACTATCTTCATCTTCTTCGTCCGATGATTGGAGTGATCTCTGGGCTGTGACGAGGCTAGGGCCGTCGAGGAAGAAGGCTGTTCATAAGTGTAGGGTATCGCCACCCTGGATCTGGTGTTTCGAAAAACACCTTCTCCATGCACCAAGACTTCGCCTAAGCCTGGGCTGTAGTCCGGATCTGGGGAGCTGTAGGGGGTGTCTCAGATTTTTGACCTCCCTTGCGTCGCTCTCGACCTCTTCCGGTCATGTTGACGGATACAGAAGCTGGACTTCGCGGGGCGCCTCTCTGTGATGCTTTGTTGGAATATGCGCGGACAGTCGATCAAACACCGATTGCTGGTGCGGATATGCAGCCACGGTTGGATATAGCCGGCAGCGGGCTGAGTGGATTATCACAAGCTGGCATCCTCTTTGACAACAGGGGGAAGTAGTTCGGAGGGGCTCCAACTTCCACTTGTTTGCCAAGAATTCTCGCAGGTCAGGCTTAACAGAGCCTGAACAACTCGTGGAGAGGCCTTCTTGGAGCGCACATGGGATGATGCTCTGTTCTTCTTATCCATGCGGGAGGGATTGGTACTGAACAGTACTTCAGCTCTAGCTTCGCCAGCAGGTGCGAGCTTTATGCCTGATGAACTGGAGAGCGGAGCACGCCGTGGTGCTTTGCCCGCTGTTCCGCTGCGAAGGGGATCGGCCTTAGATAACTCTTTGGCCTTAGCCTCGCGGCCATGGATCCAATGAGCATGCTTTGGTACAGTAGCTTCGCTTGTGAAAGCGAGGCTGTCAGAAGGCTTTGCTGCTCTTGAATTGGGCGACGGTATGATTGCCGTCTCGACTTCGTGGCTGGCAGCATTGTCGGGGAAGACAGGCATTTTACCCTTTTCTTCGCGAGAGAGGCGCGGTTTAGGCGTAGCTACGCCTGAAGCTTCGGTTGAAGACTTCTGTTTAGGCCTCCATATCCGCCTTGGCAGAGGAGGCTTAGGTTCGCAAGGAACCTGATTAGCCGCACACGAGGCTGAGGGGTGTTGGCAGAATTTTGCTTCCGGTTTCTGATTCGAAACCTTGGTCGTGGAAACCCTCCTATGCTTCCGTGCTCGAAGCATTGGGCCACCCCCAGAGAGGACTTCTTCAAATCTTCCTTGATCGAACTGAACCACCAAGTTCTCACAAGTAAAGGAATCAGCCTGCGGACGTGCTTCCTTGTTGCGCCAGAGAACCGCAGTAGGTTCGCAGAGAACCTTTTCCGTCTTCGCAGAGACTTTCCTTGAAGATTTAACCAGAGAGGCTCTGGCTGCACCGGCAATTCTGAATTCAGAGTTAGACCCGAAGGTCTGTTCGTCGCATTGCGACACTTGATTCTCGGCAGTGGAGAATTTCTTCCCCAGCGGAGTCACCATCTTGTTTTCCATTATGTTTGCAAAGGGGGAAAACTTACAATAAAAAGTTGAGGAGCTAAATTACAAGTATTCTTAAAAAGATTACAAGTAGATCTCCTCAGAGATTCTGGAAAAGTGTGCCGATAGGAGTCTAGTCAGCGCGCGACCACTTTGTCCCTTTGACGATGCTAGCGATGAGATTCCCTTCTCGCCTGGTTCGGGAATCAGAGAACAGAAGGTTGGTAGAACCCTCTTGCTGCTTCTCAAAATCGCCTTCAATAAGGAATTCCTTCTCGCCTGGTTCCGGAGATTCCTTGAGAAGAAGGACGATGTTAGGGTATCAACACCCTGGTTAGAGAAAGCAATTCTCTAAAAGGTCTCTGAATTCGAGAGCGCACGGTGCTTTGTGAAGAAGTCTCTGCTTGTGGAGTCTTCTCTCTTTTTTCGTGGTCTTCCTCCTTGTGCCCCTGGTAGGCTATTTATAAGGAGAGCAAGGGTATAATCGTCCCTTGAAAATATGGAAACAGATTGAATCGAATCTGTTTGAATCTGGAAAGTAGCCTTGCTGCGAGGCTAGGATCAGCTTCTGCGAAGCTCGAATTGGCAGGTCGGTGGACCTTCTCGATCTGTTTTGATCCTTTCCATATCGTTGGAGGATTTCCCCTGATCTTCTTACTCGTTTTAGAAGAGTCAAGAGATTGCGGCAATCAACTGCCAAATTTGATCTCTGATTTGATCTTAATTGGATTTGATCTGATTGGATCCGATCTTATCCGGAGATTTGATTGGTCAAAGGTTGACCATAGCAGATTCATAGCAGCGCTGCCCGCATTGAGCTCGTAGCGGGGCTAGAGGCAGTTTCTCGGCGAAGTCCGAAAGAAACCTTTTGGCGGAGCTGGAAGTCCTCTGTGGCGAAGTTGCGAGTTAGCTTCCTGGCGAGGCTTTGGATGGCTTCAAGGCGAAGTTGGGTGATGTTAGCCTCTCAAACGAGACTATCCTTTGGGCTCATGTAATGCTAAGTGCTAGCACCTTAGACCTGCTGAGGTCTGTTCAGAAACAATTCGGGTTCACTGTCTGCTTGCTAGATCAGTGGAGTCCAAGTTGCTTCCTTGTCCCACGGAGATGGGTGGAGACTGGTCTTCAGCTTGTCTGTCACTTGTCTTTTGTAAATGTCAACAAGTTTAGACATTGTTCGGACCAACAAGAATCTTGTCTTTTTTAAGTGTCAACAGACCCGGATAAGGACATCATTAATTTCTCCTTTGGAACTTTTACAGAACGGTCAGCTAGTTGGATTGTGACTCGAGTTGGACTAAGATCTCCCAACCTGAGTTGTTGATAAACTGAGAATGGAAGCAGGTTGATACTCGCTCCCAAGTCAAGAAGTGTGTGACTAATCTCGGCTTGTCCTATAGTGCAGGCAATGGTGGGATAACCCGGATCCTTGTACTAGATAAGGATCGGACCCGACAGTAGCTCACTAATATTAGTGGCTAAGAAGACTTTCTTGGGTACATTAGTCTTTCTCTTCTTGGTGCACATGTTCTTAAGAAAATTTGCATAGGATGGGACTTGTTGGATGGCATCAAAGAGTGGCACATTTATCTTCACTTGGTTGAAGATCTCATTATTTTATCCATGTGTGGATTCTGCTTGTTGTTCTTTAGCCTATTAGGAAATGATACTATAGGCTTGTACACTTGACTAGTTGACTTATCTGTTTCAGATTCGTCAGATTTGGAAGGATTGGGACTAGATGAGGTGGATGCTGGAGTGTGATTGTGCTGACTGGGATTGGGTGGTGTTGACACTTGATTATCAATTTTCTTTCCCGACCTCAATGTATGAATAACATTACATTGATTCAATGATTGATCCTCAACCAAATGAGCTTGTTGTGAATTCCTAGGATTCATAATTGGTTGACTAGGTAAGGTACCCTTTTACCTCTCATGTTGTGGATTAGCTAACTGGCTCATTTGACCCTCTAGCCTCTGTATTGTTTGCATGAAAGAATCTTAGTTCTTCATGTACCTTTCCATATTTCTCTCAAAATCAGTCATTCTCCTTTCAAGTTGAGGATTCTGGAAGGAAGATGGTGGAGCTTGGTTAGGAAATTTTATTGATAATTTGAAAAATTGTTGGGAGAATTGTGAGGGTAATTTGAAAGTTGGGTTGATGATTGACAGAATTATTGGGATGATGGAAGTGGCTTGCCTGGTTCGACCGTGGGTGGTCATTGTTATATTGGCTCCATGAGAAATTTGGGTGATTTTTCCAGCCAGGATTGTACGTTGGAGCGTAAGGATCATTGTTCGGCCTTGAAAAGGCCGCATTCATCGGTTCTGGAAAGTGTTATTGAGCTTGAAACACAGGACACTCCTCAAACACATGATTCATGGCCTGACAGTAAGTACAACCAGGAGTTGGAAATTGGTTTGGGCTGACTTGATTGACTGGACTTGGTTCCTTAATTTCTAAAGCTTCCAGTCTTCTCGCTAGGTTAGCTAACTTAGCCTCGTTAGCTATGGATGATTCAATTGAATGGAGACCTCCTTTTGAAGAGATGGAGTTTGGATTTCTAGAGCTTTTACTAGTAGGTTCTCATTGGATGGTCTATTCTGCTTGATTCTCATATAAATCCCATCCTTCATGCTCATCCTTCTGCAAGAATCCCCCCTGGCACATACTTTCTAAAAGGGTCTTGGTTGAGTAGTCTAAACCGTCATATAGAATTTAGCATTGTCGCCATTTCTCTATTCCATGATGAGGACATTAGACAAGGAGGTCTTTGAAGCGTTCAAAGTACCTTCAAAACGGTTCGCTAGGTTCTTGCTTGAACTGCATGATATTTTTCCTAACGAGAGCGGTCTTATGAATTGGATAGAATTTCTTCAAGAAGACCTTGATGAAACCATCCCAGGATGTGATAGAGCCAGCTGCTAAGCTATAGAGCCATTTCTTGACTAAGTCCTTTAGAGCAAATGGGACAAATCTTAATCTAATAGCATCATCTGCAAGGTGTGAGATTTTCATCATTAAGCATACTTTCTCAAATTCTCTTATGAAGAAATAAGCATCTTCGGACTCTAAGCCATGGAACTTAGGGAGTGTGTTGATGAACTGTGGCTTAAGCTTAAAGTTGTGCTCACCAACCGATGAAAGTTGGATGTAGGATGGAAGTGAGGTTCTAATGGGATAGAACCTATCCTGCAAAGATGTCGGTTGAGCCATAACTGAATCTGATCTTGGTTCGAACTTGGGTGATGATGTGTTTCTAGTTAACCTAGATGAATTAGGGTCTCTTGACCACACTTGCATATACAAACACAATCACAAACAAGTTCACCAATAGTCAAGAAGAGAAAACAACCAAGCCTAGTCTAAGATAACTGATTGAGGCAAAACCTGCACATAAAAATAAAGAATTTCAGATTTAGAATGAAGATGTGCAAGTGCTCAATTCTTACCGCTATAGCAAGTGGCTATGCGGGTCGTGATCCACAAGGAGGGTTTGCGATGGAAGCGTTTACGGTTCTTTATTAAAATCGTTATGAAAACAAAACGAAAGTTCTTCTTTGTTTTAAAGAAATGAAAAAGGAAAAAGAGTTATGTTAAAGTTAGAAAGAAAACGGTAGAATGAGAAGGTGGAGAAAATCAGAAAACGACTATGTACAAATGAATTGGAAAAGAATGAAAGAAGATTTGAAAGATGTGGTGAAAGAAATCGTGTTGGCGATCTAAACTCAGAAATAAAAGAAAAGACAGAAGGTTAAAGAAATACTCACCTAGTTTGGTTGATGACTTACCTGGAAACCTTGCATGTTCTACCTTGCTTGGAGGCGTTCAACGCATAGATCATAGGATCGAGCTCAGTCCCCGTTCGCATTATATTATCAAGCGGCGCAAGAATGAAGTGATACGGATCTTGAGGAGGAGAACGTCTTCATGAACTATCGTTGGCACTCACACAACATCGTTATACTTATACTTCTGGCTTCACTTGCAAACTCATCAAAAACAAAGGAGGTAAAGTAGAAAGAGGAAGAAGGAAACAAAAGAAAATACGAACATAAAAAGAAGCTTTTACCTTTATTACTTGCAGAAACAATGGAAGAAAGGAGGAGGGTACATCGGTGTCACTCTCAACATCAGCCTCTCTCTCTTACTTACATGAATCTTCATCTAACCTAAGCTTACATACAAATTACATAAAAAGAAAAGAAAAACCTAAACTACAAGAAATGAAAACTAGGCTAAATCTTATCTCTGCATGATCGTCCCATTTTCAGCGCAAAGACTGCCTTTTTATAGTCAAAAACCCAACATGCAGGATCCCGGGGAGATCGGGGGAGCAAATGCTCCCCCTAACTCCCCAACCAAGCCGCGGAAACGCGGCTTGGGCCGCGTTTTCGCAGCCAGGGTGTGGCCAGGTGGCCACACCCTGTTGGTGGGTCGCCCTGGTTTCTCTTTCTGCTTTTATCTTCAGTTGATTTTTCAGTTTGAGTCCCGTATTGTGACGAAATGGCCTTGGATTCTTGGCTTTAACCGATCGATTCTGAGAGGATTCTTCTCAACCGGTTTTCAACCTCTTGATTTTGCCCTGATTCAGTGAGCTCGAATTAATTCTGATTTAACTCAGAATTTTGGTGGGCTTTTGGGCTCATTTCTCTTCATCTCCTTAAGGAATGGGCCTGCAAATAAATTAAGCATTTAATTAGAACAATGCAGATTTTATTCTATAATAAGTATGGAAATATGATACTAAATATGCAACATTAGCGACCAATCACACCCCCATACCTATCTTTTGCTCGTCCTCGAGCAAAACAACTAAACTATATTAAGGATTATTAGACCACTTTCGCAGGTCACGCGATTGCACTGAGCATGTGCAACAAGCCGTTAAACCTCTAGGTTTCCCCTAGAGGACGAGTTTTGTCTCGTGAGGGTTTTCAGCGGATTGCACCCACAAAATCCATAAAGAAAGGAAAATAAAGAGTTAGTATTTTCGAAAAGCATTTTGAAAGGGAAAAATATTTGAAATATAATTGTAAGATCTAAGCAATCTATAAGTTATAGAAAAACTGAATTTTTCATTCCTAAACTTAGTCTCTATTCAAAAATTTGTTATCAATTAAAGTAAGGAGTCAAATTGTACTTCTCATCTAGTCTATTACTTTACCCTAAGTCATATGCACCTTGTGATTGTGAAAATTTCGACTAAGGGTTCATTAACTCTAACTCTTATGCCTTATTTATTTATATAAATATATTTTTTTGATGGTATTATTCCTTAGTTCTATTAGGCTTTCTAATCTGCTCATGTAACGAGCCTTTAATCGATGACTCCCAAACCAAACGGTCTTAGGGCACCGGGTGAGAAAACACCCCAAGGACTTAAGGACTCGAGCAAATAAGGCCACAAAACTAAGGATTTTATTATATGAACCACTTTTAGGCGTGAATACTTATGCTTTATTAGGCACAAATACCCAGCTTAATCAGAGGATTTTTATATATATTTTTTTCAAACTTATCTAATCATCTTTCGCATAAATACTAAGGCTTGCTTAGGCCAAAGCACCTAGCTAATCAATAATTAGATTTGTTTATTTCTTTCTTTTTCTTTTTTTCAAACTTATCTAATCATCTTTCGCATAAATACTAAGGCTTGCTTAGGCCAAAGCACCTAGCTAATCAATAATTAGATTTGTTTATCTTTTTTTTTTTTCCTTTTTTATAAGGCATAAGAATCTTTGTTTTTTAACCCTAAGTGTGTAAGTGTATGAAGTGTGCATATTTCATTAAGGTAAAGATCAAGACTAAATTACTTTGACAAATTTTCTTCCTAACCCTAAAAATCAAACAAATAATCTTATTTTGACCAAGTATAAGAAATCCTAATTTGGATTTTCCTATTCCTTAAAATTAACTTAATTTCTTACAAAAATATGTCAAAATATTGTTTCTATTTTTCAAAAAGTTTTTAAAAGTAAAGAAAATGTTAATAAATTTTTTTTTAATAAAAAGAAAAAAACTAAGTTATGTTAGACCCTCCCCCACACCGATCTCATGCATTGTCCTCAATGTATGAATTAATGCATAGATGCATGAAAAGACAAAAGGGAAGGAAAATGTTACCTTAAGGTGGTGGTTCCGGTGGTGGTCTGATTGGTCCACGAAATGCGGCCCAATCAACTTTTTGTGGAGTTCGGAGGAACCCACCAGAATTTCTTTAACATAACCCATTAAGATTGTGTATCCCTGAAGGATTTTTATTAAGTATTTGACCCCATCTAATTTCCAAATTCCATAACAAATTTCAGAGTCAAATTTGTCAACCACCTCGTCCCAGAATGGAGTGTGAAAAGATAGAATGATTGACTTGGACTCAGGAAGTACAGGAACTAATACCGACTCAGGAAGGTGACTTAAGTCAAGTAAAGGTTCAGGAGTCGAAATAGGTTCAGGAATTGGGTCCAAGTCAAGAAGTTGAAACTCAAGTCCACATTTATTTTCTAACAATAGAATGTGACTTAATATTGGTGATTCAAGTTCATGAATGATAGGTGGGGGAATCAAAACTGACTCTAAAATATTATTTAAGTTTGGTAACAAAATAGGAGTCAATATTGATTCAGAAAGTTGAACTGGATCACAGATTTGAGAATCTAGGTCACATATCTCATTGAGTTCAATATCAAAAAAATGAGAACTTGCCAATTTGTCAATAGGATTTTCAAAAGTGTAAAATTGGTCAAGTTCAATATGATCATCAAAAATAGGTGATTCAATTTCATGATGAATTGGCACAGGATCCAATGTTGACTCGGGGAAAATATTGAAGTCAGGTGAAGACATCGGAGTCATTATTGAATCAGGAAGTAAAACTGAATCACTAAGTTAAGGTTCATGATCATATTCATTTTCAAGTTCGATTTCAGGAAAAGGATAACTTGCCAAACTGTCAATATTCTTTTCAAAATTTAGAGTTTGGGCAAGTTCAAATGATTGTTCTGAAATGGAACCTTGATTTCCAAAACTACATGACTCTTCGACTTGAACAGAATGATTGGTGACATTAGAACTGGTCAAACGGTGAGAATGTAAAGATTGGACCATCATATCTATGTCGTGATTACGAGCGTTTTGAGCCTGAGTCATGGCTTCAAGCATCTCTTCATAGGTGATATGTTCATTGTTTTGATGAAAAGATGAAGTATTGTCTTGGAATTGGTGGTAAAATTGTGAGTCCATCAGATTTTAGGATTTGTGTTTGGACTCACGCATACTCATTTCCAAAATGATAGCTTTCTATTTTGGACTGGTGGAACTGAGTATGAATCCTGGAAATATTGTGGACTAGGTGGAGAAGGAGGACAAGTTGGTTGAAACTTGGACTCGGGGTAGGTGAATCCCCACTAACTCTGCGAAGAGTTGAAATCATTATAGAAATTATGGTTATAAGATTGGGGACATGAGTTATATTGATTCGGATAAGACCAATCCGGCACACTAGGTTGGTTAAAATTATGATATGCCGGGTTGGTAATATCCGAAAAAGAATTTGATGTGTAATATGGATTATTATTGAAGTTGGAAAAATTATTATTATAAGCCATATCACACAATGGAATACAAACAAAAAGAAAGAAAAACAAACAAATAAACAAACAAAATAAATTTTTTTTTAACCTAAGTTAGGGTAGACCTATGACCTAGACGACTCCTAACTGATTAGACTGTCCACGGGAGGTCTAATGCAGATTTGACCACAAGCTAATCAGCCAGGTCAGGGCAAGGTTGGTGGGAGGTTTTCCGTCAAAGACGTTCCTTAATTAAATAACCACCAACCTTCGGGTTTTCGGCCCTTAATCCCTTTCCTAGACACTGATTTGACAGGAGTCAAATTCCAACACCTTTCCCCCTTAGGATAATCTCCTAATTGAGTCCGAGATGTCCCTAGGGCCAACGTCTACTCATTTTTAGTTAGGCTTGGGTTAGTGAGTGCTTGGAATCTGATTTTTGGGCCAAAGAAGGGTGATTAAATCCCCACCTTATCTTGTTATGGGTTAGTGCCCTTAAGATGAGTTTGTGCAAGTGTACAAGATATGTAAATAAGATTCACTCAAAGTAATGAAGATCAACCAAGAGGTGAGTCCTATTCTACATGCAATGCGAACGTACCTTGCTCCAGCACTCTTCAACAGTAAAAATAAATGAATTGAAAAGAAACGTGCCTAAAATGCAAACGTCTAATCAATTTTTTTATCTTTTTCAACAAGTATTTTACTGTTGGTTTATTAGCAGGCTTTTGGTGATGGCATATAAGAAAAAACAAATTGCAGAAAACTAGAATTTTGCAAGTCAAGCAGCCCTGCAAAAAATAACGTTAGTAGTCAACTCCTTTTTGCCGCGTATCCGCGGCTTTGGTCACGAAAACGCGGCAAAGCAGAGGGCAATTGGTCTCTGCTTTCTAGAGCAGAGGCCCAATACCACTTATATGTTACTGCAATTTTAATTTCCTGCTTTGCTTGCCCTATAACCTGCAACAGAGAAGAAAGTTCATTTTAGTTCTAAAAAATTTTCAATAAAAATCAGATTTCAATAAAAACGTTACCCTCCCCGGCAACGGCGCCAAAATTTGATTGAGGCAAAACCTGCACATAAAAATAAAGAATTTCAGATTTAGAATGAAGATGTGCAAGTGCTCAATTCTTACCGCTATAGCAAGTGGTTATGCGGGTCGTGATCCACAAGGAGGGTTTGCGATGGAAGCGTTTACGGTTCTTTATTGAAATCGTTATGAAAACAAAACGAAAGTTCTTCTTTGTTTTAAAGAAATGAAAAAGGAAAAAGAGTTATGTTAAAGTTAGAAAGAAAACGGTAGAATGAGAAGGTGGAGAAAATCAGAAAACGACTATGTACAAATGAATTGGAAAAGAATGAAAGAAGATTTGGAAGATGTGGTGAAAGAAATCGTGTTGGCGATCTAAACTTAGAAATAAAAGAAAAGAGAGAAGGTTAAAGAAATACTCACCTAGTTTGGTTGATGACTTACCTGGAAACCTTGCATGTTCTACCTTGCTTGGAGGCGTTCAACGCATAGATCATAGGATCGAGCTCAGTCCCCGTTTGCATTATATCATCAAGCGGCGCAAGAATGAAGTGATACGGATCTTGAGGAGGAGAACGTCTTCATGAACTACGTTGGCACTCACACAACATCGTTATACTTATGCTTCTGGCTTCACTTGCAAACTCATCAAAAACAAAGGAGGTAAAGTAGAAAGAGGAAGAAGGAAACAAAAGAAAATACGAACATAAAAAGAAGCTTTTACCTTTATTACTTGCAGAAACAATGGAAGAAAGGAGGAGGGTACATCGGTGTCACTCTCAACATCAGCCTCTCTCTCTTACTTACATGAATCTTCATCTAACCTAAGCTTACATACAAATTACATAAAAAGAAAAGAAAAACCTAAACTACAAGAAATGAAAACTAGGCTAAATCCTATCTCTGCATGATCATCCCATTTTCAGCGCAAAGACTGCCTTTTTATAGGCAAAAACCCAACATGCAGGATCCCGGGGAGATCGGGGAGCAAACTCTCCCCCTAACTCCCCAACCAAGCCGCGGAAACGCGGCTTGGGCCGCGTTTCCGCGGCCAGGGTGTGGCCAGGTGGCCACACCCTGTTGGTGGGTCGCCCTGGTTTCTCTTTTTGCTTTTATCTTCAGTTGGTTTTTCAGTTTGAGTCCCGTATTGTGACGAAATGGCCTTGGATTCTTGGCTTTAACCGATCGATTCTGAGAGGATTCTTCTCAACCGTTTTCAACCTCTTGATTTTGCCCTGATTCAGTGAGCTCGAATTAATTCTGATTTAACTCAGAATTTTGGTGGGCTTTTGGGCTCATTTCTCTTCATGTCCTTAAGGAATGGGCCTGCAAATAAATTAAGCATTTAATTAGAACAATGCAGATTTTATTCTATAATAAGTATGAAAATATGATACTAAATATGCAACATTAGCGACCAATCAATAACCTTGACCTAAATAACTCCTAACTGGTTGATTGTCCACAGGAGGTATAATGCAGATTTTGACCACAAGCTAATCAGCCAGGTCAGGGTAAGATTAGTGGGAGGAATTCGCGCAAAAGCGACGGGCCTAATTAAGCCAACCACCAGCCTTCGGAGTTTCTCCCCTCAATCCCTTTCCTAGACACTGATTTGACATGAGTCAAATTCTAACACCTTTCCCCTTAGGATAATCTCTTAGTGAGTTCGAGATGTCCCTAAGGCCAACGTCTATCAGATTTTACTTAGGCTTAGGTTGTGCGTGCTTGGAGATGGTTTGTGGGCTAAGAAAGGGTAATTACTTCCCCACCTTATTTTGATTTGGGTTTTGCCCTTAGAATTGATAGTGCAGAGTGTGAAAGATATAAAAAAGTAACATTCAAAAGCAAATATTACCCAAGAATGTTTCCTAAACTATATTCTATGCATACGTACCTTGTCTCCAGCTATCTTCAACAGTAGTTGTAAAAGAAACGTAATTAGACAAATGCCTAGAATGCAAGTCTAAACATTTTTTAGGTAATTAACAATCACTCAAATTACTGTTGGATTAAAAACAGGGAGTGTGTATATCAAATATAGCAAGAATAATACACAAAAACTGTATTTTTGAAAAGCGGTATGTCCTGCAAAAAAAAAGTTTTTTAGTAGTCCATAAATTTTCAAACTTGCGCTGCAATTTCTTGAAATTCTGTTTCCTACTTTCGAGAGTAGGGGCACAGAATAGCAAGTCTTCTCCTGTAAAGCTTGAATGCTAAATCTGAATCTTGACATCCCTGAAATAAGATACCAAACTTGTTAAAAAATAAATATACCGTTCCCTCCCCGACAACGGCGCCAAAATTTGATTGCAAAATCAAAGAGATAAGAATTACCGTTTAGCTTTGGGCTAACGAGTCGTGTCCATGAGGAGGAATGCGATGAAAGCTTTTTGGTATTTTATTTAGAAAGCTAAGAACGGTGCTAGTTTTTTAGTTGAAAAGAGAGTGGAGAGAAGGGAAGTGATTTAAAGAAAAACATAAAAATTTAGAGAAGGCTTTGGAAAAGGTGATTTTTATAAAGCTAGAAAAGTGATTTGTTATTTTTTTTAATACGAAGAAGATTTGCGCTCACTATCTCACTACTCAATGATTTATTCTTCTCTTGAAATCCTAAGTGTCTCAACTTGATCATACGTAAAAACTTAAGCTTGAGTTTAGAAAGTTTTAAGCAAAGCAAATAAGATAGTTTGAAAAAGTTAACTCTTTTCTTTACAAATCACCTTGAGTTGAATGTTAAATCATCAAGTATTTCAAGTATGAAATAAAAAAAAGTTCAAGAGAAGTTTTAAAAGAAATAGAAGTTTAGAAATCTAAACCCATCCTCATGTGCCTTCAAGAACATTTTCAAAGAAGAAGGCTTTAGTTTAGGCATGCAAATGATTCATTGGGTCTATTCATCAAAAACCATTCAAAAAGAAGAAGGATCGGAGAGAGGAAAAATAGTGAGCCCAGAATACTAATTTAGCTACTCATGGAAGATGAAAAATAATGCATGTAATAAAGCTAGACATACCGTGAATTAGAGTGGAAGAAGAGAAAGCTAGATCCTTTTATTGCTGTCACTTCAATCTTCAGATTACAAGCACTAATTCCTCTCTCTCACTGGTATTTGCACTGAACTACAAATTATAAAACAAAGATACAACTTCTATACTATCTAACAAATAGCCTAAACCTTAAAAATAAAGAGAAAAACTAAACTAAGTTTCGGTCCCTTTTTTTGTACAAAACCCTGCTTTTTATAGGCAAAATCCCAGAGGGAAAGGAGTGAGGAGATAAGGGGAGCAAACGCTCGCCTTATCTCCACCAACAAGCCGCGGATCCATGGCTTGGGTCGTGGATCCGCGGCCAGGATGTGGCCAATTGGCCACGCGTGGGCTTTGGCTCCCTTGTATCTTGCTGGATTCACTGTTTCAACTCCCAGAGTTGACAAAACACTCTTTGATTGTTGGCTTCAATCGCTTGATTTGGGAAGATTTATTTCAACCAATTTTCAACCTCCCTGATTTGCCAAGATCTGCCCTGATTCCCTGATTTCGAATTTATTCTGAATTAAATCAGAATTTGATGGGCTTTTGGGCTCGTTTCTCTTTCCTATCCTTTAGCAATGGGGCTGCATTTTGTAAAGAAAAATAGGACTTATTAATAGGATTTATTAGAAAAAAATATGATAATGTGACAATATATATGCAATATATGTGACCAATCAGTAGGAATTAAAGGGTAAACATCTATTTGGACTAAGCAGGTATATTTTGACCAAAATCCAGCCTAATCTACGTTTTAAGATAAAAACCACGTTTTAAAACAGGTTTAAAAAACTAGCCTTTTGGCCAGAAATGCATAGCACGGTCGACTGGCCGGTCGACCGGTTTTCAAATATTTATGACCGTTGGCTAACTATGGTCGACCGCCCGGTCGACCGTCCCAAATCGAGAGTTTGGGTCTGTTAGTCGGTCGACCGCCCGATCGACCGTAATGGGGTCCGGTCGACCGCTCGGTCGACCGGGGAACGTGCACACATGCATACCCCGTGGGTCAGGACTGCGGTCGTCCGCACGGTCGACCGTTCTGACCTGTAACAGAGTTGGTCGACCGCCCGGTCGACTGCAATAGGTAATAATCAGAAAACAGACTAGAAATTTGATTTGAAGATATGTTATTTTCAAAGAGATTTTTGTAAAGACTATATAAAATACAATAAGCTAAGTATGCATATATTGAAATAGGACTTAAAGTATTTTATCAAGAGTCAAAAATAATCTTTTGAAAACACGTGCAATTTTGTGTGTGTAGGGTATTTGAGCTTCAATACTATATACTATTCTTTAACAAACTAATAACATAATGATCCATAGGTAGGCGTCTCTGAACCGCGCTCTTATCCTATGAGTGAGTCCTCTTGAGCCATCAACCTTGTAACATACTTGAGAACTCTTGAGCTATCAATACCTATATCAACCTGAAATTCATTCTTGAACCTCTATTGGTACCAAATAGCTTTTATATGTTTTGTTATCATCAAAACGCATAAACCGGAGAGTGTAACCTTTGGGCCAATAATCTTCCCTTTTTTGATGATGACAAAACATATAAGCTATAACACAAGATATAGAAGGGAGGTAAAAACTCCCCCTTAAATAATGCTATATTAAACAAGTATACTATACTAAAATATGAAACCATAATGAAAGAATAAACATGAAAATATATTCTTTGATATAAAACACACTTATTATTTGAGAACAAAAACAAAAACACAAACACAAACACAAATATATTCTTTGATATAAAGCAAATTTATTATTTGAGAACAAAACACAAACACACTTATAATGACAAATATATTTCTTCCCTTTTTGTCATGCATCAAAAAGGGATATATTAGTATGAAAACTCTTTAGTCAATAACACAAACATTGAGTTCACCACAGATAAAGGAAAATCTATTAAAATCAAGTTGTTTAGTGAAAATATCGGCAAGTCAAAAATCAGTAGAAACATAATCAATGTCAATATCACCTTTCTCAAAATGATCTCTAAGAAAGTGATATCTAATCTCTATGTGCTTGGTCTTTCTATGTTGATTTGCATTCTTAGTCATATGAATTGTACTAGTATTATCACAAAATATTTAAATATGGTCATAATGCAAATCATAATCAAGGAGAGTATGGTTCATCCAAAGGACTTGAGCACAACATGCCCCAGCTGCAACATACTCCGCCTCTGCGGTTAAGAGGGCTACTGAATTTTGTTTCTTGGAAGACCATGAAACAAGACAATTACCGAGAAATTAACATGTTCCACTAATACTCTTCCTATCCACTCTACAACCCCATAGTCGGCATCCGAAAAACTCGTCATTGAGAATTGTCCGGTCTTTGGATACCATAGACCCATTCCAATAGTGCCCTTAAGATATCGAATAATGTGTTTTATCGCAATCAAGTAGGATTCTTTAGGACAAGATTGGAATCTAGCACAAAGGCACACACTAAACATAATATCCGGCCTACTAGTCGTTAAATATAACAAACTACCAATCATGCTTCTATATAATTTTATGTCTACACTCTTACCTTGGTCATCCTTGTCAAGCTTGGTAGTGGTAGCCATGGGAGTGTTGCAAGTTTTTGAGTTTTCAAGTCCAAATTTCTTGATGAGTTCCTTAGTGTACTTGACTTGACTTATGAAGATCCCATCACTCCTTTGCTTGATTTGGAGTCGAAGAAAATAGTTCAATTCACCCATCAAAGACATCTCAAATTCATGCTGCATACATGATTCAAACTCCTTGCAAAGTAATTCATTAGTAGAACCAAAGATTATATCATCAACATAGATTTGTACAATAAGAATGTCGCTACCAATATGTTTAGTAAATAATGTGGTGTCTACTTTGCCCTTAACAAAATCATTTGATAGAAGAAAAGTAGAAAGTCTTTCATACCAAGCTCTTGGAGCTTGTTTTAAACCATACAATGCTTTATCTAGTTTGAAAATAAAATTTGGATGTATATGATCAACAAAACCGGGGGATTGTTCAACATATACTTCCTCTTCAATAAAACCATTTACAAAATGCACTTTTTACATCCATTTGAAAAAGTTGAAATTTTTATAGGATGAATAAGCTAGTGTGATCCGTATGGCTTCTAACCGTGCTACGGGTGCGAAGGTCTCCTCAAAGTCGATTCCTTCAACTTGGGTGTAACCATGGGCTACTAACCTAACTTTATTCCTAACAATATTTTCTGACTCATCCAACTTGTCCCTAAAAATCCACTTAGTACCAATAATTGGTCTATCATGAGGTATAGGACCAAGATGCCAAACTTGGTTGCGCTCAAATTGATTTAACTCTTCTTGCATAGCAAGCAACCAATATGAGTCACCCTCGGCTTCGAGGATGTTTTTGGGTTCAATATGAGATATGAATGCATAATGCCCACACAAATCATGGAGTTTGGAGCGAGTGGTTATCCCCTTTGATACATCACCTATGATGAGATCTTTGGGATGATTTGTAGCATATCTCTAATCTTTAGGAAGTGATTTTGATGGTTCCACTTCATCCTTTTGAACTTCACCATTTGGTTCTTGCTTGTCTTCTTGGATGGGTGAGTCATTCAAGAATATTTTCTCCATATCTTCATCTAAAGAATCAATCTCTACAACATTCTTAACAAATGCATTAGATTCCTCAAGCTTATCATGCATTGATTCTTCAATTGTAAGAGATGATTTATTGAACACTCTATATGCATTGCTAGTACTAGAATAGACAAAAAAATTGCTTCAAAAGCGTTAGCATCGAATTTGCCCAAATTATCTTTGGTGTTCAAAACAAAACATTTGCATCCAAAACTTTAAAATACGAAATATTTGGTTTTCTTAAATGATAGATTTCAAAGGAAGTTTTGAAAGTATTTTTACACAAGTAAATTCGGTTCAATATATAGCATATGGTGTTTACGGTCTCGGCCCATAAGCATTGAGGGAGCCCGTATTCACTTATCATGGTCCTAGCCATTTCTTGAAGAGTTCTATTCTTCCGTTCAACGACTCCATTTTGTTGTGGAGTTCTAGGACATGACATTTCATGCTTAATTCCATTATCATCGCAATAAGTCATAAAGAATTAGTTTACAAACTCACCACCTCTATCACTTCTTATGCGTAAAATCGAAAATCTTTTTTCTTTTTCAACCCTTTTTCGAAAAATCTTAAAATGTGAAAAAGTTTGATCTTTATGCTTCAAAAAGAAAATCCATGTGAAACGAGAGAAATCATCGATTAAAACCAAAACATATCTATTTTCATTTAAACTTTTAGTTTTAGTTGGTCCAAATAGATCCATGTGGATCAATTCTAACGGCCTAGATGTCATGATATCCTTGATTGGCTTGAAAGAGGACTTGGTTTGTTTCCCAAGTTGGCATGTGTTGGTCCCGAGATGATGCCAAATGCGGAACTTTCTCTGTTGGCACTTATGGATCTAAACTACAAAGTCAATACAAATACTAAACAAAGAAGGATTAAGTTAAACAAATAAATAAACTTGCAATAAGGAAATCAAATCTCAGAAAAGTTTAGACAAATGCAAACACGAGAGATTTATCCTGGTTCGGTCCTCGTGACCTACATCCAGTCCCCAAGCCACCCGCTTGAGATTTTCCTTTATCCTTGATTTTGTACATCCAAAATCACAACCATGCACACCACTTGACAAATCCCCTTTGCCAAATGTGTACACCTTCTCTCTACACCAAGAGAACACACTTCACCTTGTACAACTGCTTCTACACCAAGAAGACCCCCGTGTACAATGATTGCTTTGAGTATTACAACACTTTCCTATAAGCCTTGGTATTGTGTATGAACGTGGACAAGGTCTAGTATAGGAGACAAACTTCAGAGAACTTCACTAAGGAATTTGACTTTTTGGTGAAGAACTGAAGTGGAAATCAGTTTTCAGGTTTGGCATAATTTTTGATTAGAAAACTGAAGATTAGGATTGGTATTTGGCCTTAGGAATAACCACCCTTTATATAGCTGCACACTAGGGTAAGTTAGGGTAGTTATAGGTGCAATTCAAATGTTTAAAACGTTGGAAAACGTTGCACAAAAGATCAGATAACAGAAACTGTCCAACAGTCAGAAACTGCCTATAGTCGACTTGCCTTTTGAGTTAGTCGACTATACTAGGCAATTTTCCAAAGGTTAGTCGACTAGGTTTGACTATAAGTCGACTAGGTCAAGATAAGTTCGAGTGACAGTTTCTGAATAACTGAATCAAGTCGACTGCAACTTCCTTTTAAGTCGACTGGATCAACAATTAGTCGACTAGGGGCATAGGATTAGTCGACTACAAGGTCTATTAGTCGACTAGGTTTGTCTGTCAAGTCGACTAATGGACAAACAGAGAGTTGAGTTTCTTTTGGACACATGACTAGTCGACTAGGGGGTTTGGGTTAGTCGACTACCAAGTGTATTAGTCGACTAATAGGGACTATAAGTCAACTAATGGTCAATGATATGTGTGTGTATTAAGGCTTTTGATATGCTATTTCGCAATTACAAACCACATCATATCAACTCTTTTTGGGACATCTTGATCATGAAGAACTCTTGATTCGTCGTGTGTTAGAGCTCCAAATGAATGCTTCACAAAGTCTTCATCAAAACAAGTTCCAACATTCTCCCCCTTTTTGATGATGACACGTTGTGTGCACATATACTCCCCCTGCAGAAAATAGGTTATATTTTCCTCCCCCAGCAGAAATTTGGTTATAACAAATATAGAAATACTTTGTTCTCCCCTGCAAAAAATATATCATTAAATATATATATATGTTCTTATCAACTTTTATATGGTACCTGCAAGATAAACGTTAGATGGTACCAAATATAAAAGAACATATTAACCTTTAGGAGTCCAAATCCATTTAGAATTTGGTTTCCACCTGTTAGTATACACATAATTGCATGAATCACATATATCATGAATGTATGATGCAATATAGGTATTTTTATCATGAATACTTAAATTCTTAAGAATCCATATAAACTTATTTTTCTTAGACTTTCTTTTTACAAAAGAACTATATGGATTACTACAATAAGAAGAATTTTCAATATATCCAATACCATAATTATTATGTGACAACTTCTGAAAAGATAATAAATCATTCAACTTTTCTTTTCCTTGATTGAACTTAGTCACATTTTGCAAAATATCTTCATATTTCTTTTTGAAAACTGAAATATCTTTATCTAAAATAGAAATCCTTTATTCAAAGACTCAGTTTCCTTTTTAAGAAAAATGTTCTCTTTTATAAACTTCTCATTATCATTTTTCAAAGATGATATGACTTTTTCAAACTCATCTTGTTGAGAATTTATAGAAGATACTTCTAAAGCATAACATGAATTTTCATTTAAAAGTTTTCATTTTCTTTTGATAAAACTTTATTTTTCAGTTTTTCATGCTTTAGATCATTAAACAATTCATGAAATGCATCAGAAAGTTCAGTAAATGATACCTCATCATCTTCTATGGCCATGTAACATAGGTTGACACGTTCAGTGGTTTCTTCTTCAACCGAGGAAGAGGAATCACTGTTTTCTGATGATGCTTCGTAGTTTTTCTTCTTTCTGAACTTTTTGCTCTTGTATTTATTTTTCTTTTTGAGCAAAGGACAATCCATCTTCATATGACCTGGTTTATTGCAATTAAAGCATTTAAATTTACCTTGCTTTAGGAATCTCCTGAATTTCTTTGAAAGCATTGCCATCTCCTCTTTATCGTCATTGGAATCGTCCGTGTCAGAGGATGCATGGAAGGCAAGTTCTTTCTTCTTTGAGTGGTGTTGTCGTTCGTCCTTCTTTCCTTCTTCTAACTGCACTTCATATGCCAATAGATTACCGATTAGGTTTTCTAACGACAAAGTTGAGAGATCATTTGCTTCTTCAATAGCGGTTGTTTTCTTCTCCCATTCTGGTGTGAGTGCACGAAGGATCTTGCGAACTTTTTCGACTTGGGTGTAGTCCTTTCCAAGGGATGCTAAGGAATTGGTAATGTCGGTGAATCTTGTTACCATTTCGGATATGGTTTCATTCTCCTCCATTTTGAATAATTCAAACCTGTGGACAAGAACAGATATTTTAGACTCTTTAACTTTACTTGTGCCTTCGTGTGTTACCTGAAGAGTATGCCATATTTGATGTGCAGAAGTGGCTGTTGACACACGGTTGAACTCTTCTTTGGTTAGGGCACAGAACAAAGCATTCATCGCTTTGGCGTCTAGGTTCGCATTCTTCTTTTGATCATCACTCCAAGTGTTGTAGTTGGTTGTTGGCTTGGTGTACGATGCTTCAACAATGTTCTAAAGTTCGTAGTTGAGCGATTGCAAGTAGATCTTCATTCTACACTTCCAATAGTTGTAGTTGGATTCGTCAAATAGCGGTGGACGTTGTGTAGAATGTCCTTCTTTGAATTGGGATGATGAAAACTCCGTTGCCATCCTTGTTGTTGACTAGGTATGTAGGGCTTGTATGCCGGTTCGGGGTATGCAGGGCTCTGATACCAAATGTTGGTCCCGAGATGATGCCAAATGCGGAACTTTCTCTGTTGGCACTTATGGATCTAAACTACAAAGTCAACACAGATACTAAACAAAGAAGGATTAAGTTAAACAAATAAATAAACTTGCAATAAGGAAATCAAATCTCAGAAAAGTTTAGACAAACGCAAACACAAGAGATTTATCCTGGTTCGGTCCTCGTGACCTACATCCAGTCCCCAAGCCACCCGCTTGAGATTTTCCTTTATCCTTGATTTTGTACACCCAAAATCACAACCATGCACACCACTTGACAAATCTCCTTTGCCAAATGTGTACACCTTCTCTCTACACCAAGAGAACACACTTCACCTTGTACAACTGCTTCTACACCAAGAAGACCCCCGTGTACAATGATTGCTTTGAGTATTACAACACTTTCCTATAAGCCTTGGTATTGTGTATGAACGTGGATAAGGTCTAGTATAGGAGACAAACTTCAGAGAACTTCACTAAGGAATTTGACTTTTTGGTGAAGAACTGAAGTGGAAATCAGTTTTCAGGTTTGGCAGAATTTTGATTAGAAAACTGAAGATTAGGATTGGTATTTGGCCTTAGGAATAACCACCCTTTATATAGCTGCACACTAGGGTAAGTTAGGGTAGTTATAGGTGCAATTCAAATGTTTGAAACGTTGGAAAACGTTGCACAAAAGACCAGATAACAGAAACTGTCCAATAGTCAGAAACTGCCTATAGTCGACTTGCCTTTTGAGTTAGTCGACTATACTAGGCAATTTTCCAAAGGTTAGTCGACTAGGTTTGACTATAAGTCGACTAGGTCAAGATAAGTTCGAGTGACAGTTTCTGGATAACTGAATCAAGTCGACTGCAACTTCCTTTTAAGTTGACTGGATCAACAATTAGTCGACTAGGGGCATAGGATTAGTCGACTACAAGGTCTATTAGTCGACTAGGTTTGTCTGTCAAGTCGACTAATGGACAAACAGAGAGTTGGGTTTCTTTTGGACACATGACTAGTCGACTAGGGGGTTTGGGTTAGTCGACTACCAAGTGTATTAGTCGACTAATAGGGACTATAAGTCGACTAATGGTCAATGATATGTGTGTGTGTATCAAGGCTTTTGACATGCTATTTCACAATTACAAACCACATCATATCAACTCTTTTTGGGACATCTTGATCATGAAGAACTCTTGATTCGTTGTGTGTTAGAGCTCCAAATGAAATGCTTCACAAAGTCTTCATCAAAACAAGTTCCAACAGCATGCACTACAAATGCGGTCCTTTTCAAACTTCAAATAAGGAATACCCTTCACGGATTCCTTAGAATTGATTTTAGAAAGATGATCAAAAGAAGCATGGCCTAATCTTCTATACCATAACCTTGAAATCTCATCAAAAGCATTTAAACATATTGTAGTGCAATTCAAATTAAGCATATCTATAATGTAGACATTATTTTCACGAAATCCAGTGAGAATAAATTCATTCATTTTACAATAAAAAATATTGCAAGAAGATTAATCAAAAACAACTTTGAGACCATGATCACATAGTTCACTAATACTAAGTAAATTATGTTTAAGCCCATCAACAAGAACTACATTTTCAATTAAAGGAGATGTACCAATCTTGATGTTACCTATACCGATGATGGTGCCCTTGGAGTCATCTCCAAGGTGATGGTGCCACCTTCAACATACCTCGATAGGGTTGCAAAATTGTTGATGTCCCATGTCATATGCCTTGAGCAACCACTATCAGGTTACCACCGCTCCCTACGTCTTGGAGTCTTAGTGTGTACCTATATCAAATAATTGAATGGTTAATTTTGGTGCCCATATTTTCTTGGGTCCTAATACGTTAGTGTTCGAACCCAAACATGATTATTCATACTATTTATATGATCATAATAAAATTTGGCTAAATGACCATTCTGGCCACAATAAGTACATTTATAAATTCTTTCATATTTAAAAGCATAAAGAGCATGTGGTTTATGAACATGTGATTTCTGAACATGTGGTGTTTTAGCATGATTGACATGTGATGTGTTGGCATGATGAACATGTGGAGTTTTTGCATGTGATGGTTTATCATGTTTAACATGTGAAGTGTGCATGAGTTTCTTTGAAAATATTTCTTCTAATTTAGTATTGTTAAATACACATTCTTTTAAAACATTTTCCAAATCATTTATTTAGTTTTTAACATAGAAATCTCATTTTCATCAATTTTAGGATATTTAGCTTTGCATGCAACTCTATAGGCATCAAAATCTCTTTGTGTTGAAATAATAGTGGAAGATAATTCATCTTTTTCTTTTGTAAGAATAGCAATTTGGTTGTTAAGCATTTCATTTTCCTTTTTCAATTTTAAATAATCTTTCTTTTTAGAATCATAATTTTCTAAAAGTTCAATGAAAGCTTATAATAACTCTTCTTTGCTTATTTCAATATCATCATAAGATGGTTCAGAAGTTACCTTAGGTGTGTTTGCCATGAAACACATGTTAGCCGTATCAACTGTTGGCCCAAAGGCCTTCCACTCTAGTTTTGATGATGATTAACTCATGTAGTTATGTGTATTAATAATCTTGTGATTTTAGTTTCAGATCTTTAATCAAGATATTAGTTGGTGAAAGCTTCCACACATCTTTCACATGTTGATTCAAGAGCCCGAGCGTCAAAGATCATACATTGCACTTGCTCGGTGAATCAAGAGTTTTTGGATCGAGCCGACTTGGAGATTGCGCTCTAGCTTGGAGATTGCGCTCTACAAGAAGACTTAGGTATCCATAGTTTTAGTTTGGGTTTAGATCCTAATTGTAAAGATTAGAATAGTATGATAAGCTCAAGTTCACAACACACACCTTTCATGTTTTGATTTTCGGTTTTAGGTTTAACCGATCTTGGTTTTCATGAATAGATTTTTTATCAAAACAAGTTTACATGGTTTATGTATATTAGATTTGTTCTATATACATGCATGCTTCAATTGTTTAGACAAACTTTGTTTGATAATCTATTCCATGTGTTTTATGTTTTGGTATTTACAACAAAACATATTTTTGGACTTAATGACAAAAATCATGATATATCTATATTTCTTGTATATTGAATTTCTATTCATATACAATATGCTTCAAAATGTTTAAATATCATATTTTTGTATTTCAGATAGGTTTTGGACAATGTGTATTTCTATTCAAAATCCGAGTTTTAGAAAATACAAGTTTTGGTTTTTGATAAATATGATAAGATACAAAAATAGTTTTAATTGCTTGATATTTGAGTCAAAACTTTTATCACATGTTTATATATCAATGCAAAATGCTAAAACTATTTTTGGGGATTTTTAGTAATTTATAAGAATTTATTTGACATTAATTTTCCTCAGATTTCAGACCTGACTTTTGTCTGCCAGGCTTGGCCGGTCGACTGGTACGGTCGACCGTACCAAAGAACCAGTCGATCGTTCCGGTCGACCGACGTGCACGGATACGTGCACGCTGGCTGACTCTGTAGCCGGTCGACCGAAGCGGTCGACCGACGGAGAGCTGTTGGCTCTCAGGAATTCTCGGTCGACCGAGGCGGTCGACCGGTAGCCACAACGGATCAAAATTTGACCGTTGGGCGGTCGACCGTCCCGGTCGACCGGAAGGCTATTTTTGGCAAAACTGCTGCCAAACGGCTATTTTCTGAATTAGCCTATAAATACCCCATTTGCAAGAGTTTTTCTCTAAGATTTTTTTTTGTGCGAATTTTTGCTGATTCTCTGGTGTTTTCAAAGCAATCAAAAGAAGTTTTTGAGCTTGAATTGAACAATCCATTTGGTGTTTTCATTAGGGTTTGGAAAATCAAAGAAAGGGTTTTTGGGAAAGAATTTTGATTGAACTATTCTGTCTTGATTTCTTGATTTTTCCCAAGGATTTTTCTTTGTGATTTCTGATTTCCATTCCTTTGGTTTTCTCCACACTTGAGCAAAAATCTACTATCTATATCTATAGGTTATTTGTGTGGAAGAAGAAGTTGTTTGTGGTTGTTGTTGTGACCACCAAGTTGTAACCCAATCTTTTCTTAACTTTGTGCTTTGGGTTGTATCCCTCTAGTTGAGAGGTGATCCTTGTATTGGTTGGTGATTGGGAGTTTGTTGTATTGGTTTGGAATTTGCCTCAAGGAGGAGGTTGTGATTGTTGGAGTTTGCCTCAAGGAGGAGGTTGTGTTGGTTGGCTTGGATTTGTGCCTCAAAGAGGAGGTTGTAAAGAGAGGAGTTGGGTACTTCTTGTAAAGGGTCCTAGGTGGACGAGCTAGTGGAAATCCTTCGTGTGTCGAAGGCGGGGATGTAGAGCTGGGTGCTCGAACCTCGATAACATATCTTGTTGTTTGCGCTTGATCCATTGGCTCTCTCTCTCTCTCTCTCTTTACTTTGTGCCTTGCATTTATTTACATTACTCATTCACATTTGCTTGGCTTGGTTGTGTGCATCACTTGTTGATAGCACTTGAGTGTAATTTGCATTAAGTTTTTAAATTCCGCATTTAGTTCACTAGATTAGCATTGTCACCTATTCACCCCCCCTCTAGGTGACTTTTCAATTGGTATCAGAGCTAATGCTCCTGATATTTAGGTTTAACCACCTAGGAGTGATCTTGGTTTGCTAATCTTCACTTGCATTTTCATTTGCACTCATACTAGTTTGCACTCATGGATAGCCCTCCTATGTTTGACCATTTTAGACTTGATTCTTGGAAGGTTGACATGATTAGACATCTAAAAAGACTAGGACATTTAGTTTATCAAGCCATCACTATAGAATCCCTCCCTAATAGTAGCAAGCATAAGAAGGCCAATGCATTTGCCCTTAGGACACTTCTAGCATCTCTAAATGAACATCTTTTACCTATTTTTGATCGCTATGATTCGGCTTTTGCAGTTTGGAGCATCTTGACTTCTCCCAAGCTTCCAAGGATTATCAACAAGATGAGGAGATCTAAGAGAGAAAAATCCGAAGAGCAATGCCTCATGGTCCAAGGGAAGAACTCCCTTGAGGTACATTCGGATTCCCCTCTTGATGATAGCTCTAGTTCCTATTGTCATGGATGTTTTGAAGTTCAAACTTTAAATATGGAACTTGCTCATAAGCTTGAAAATTTGTTGGAAAAACATAATTTGTTGAAAGAGAATAATCTTGTTTTGAAAAATGAATTAAAGGATTTATGCTCTAATTTTGAATTGGTTTTGCAAGAGAAAGAAGAGATCACTAGTGAACGTGACTCACTACAATCTCAACTTGAACTTGCACTTAAAGAGATTGAAGATTTGAAAAACAAAAATGATTTTGATGATGTTGTAGAACACAATGAGGTTTTGTCTTCTAGATTGGATCTTGTTTTCAAAGAAAATCTTTCTTTGAAAAATAAAATGATTCAATTACAAAAGAATTGGATTTGGTTTTGATTAAAAATAAATCTTTACAAAATGAGATTGATATTCATGTTTGTCATGCTAATGTAGCTTCTACTTCTTGCACTCCTATAGCATGTTCCACTTTGTCTTCTAGCATAGAAAATGATATAAATAATTTGAAGAAAAGTGTTGATTGTTTGGGCTCCACTTTGAGCCATTGTGCCATGAATCACACACGATTGGAAACCTTGGTTCGTAAGAAACAAGTTCCAACCTTGCATGCACACCCATCTAGGCATACACATGCTTTTCATGATCACCACCATCATTTGTATGCTCACGTGTACACATGTACACATTGTGGTCGAAAAGGCCACCTTGCTAGATTTTGTTATGATCGTATTTATAATGAAAATTTAGCAACTAATTATGTTTGGGTTAGAAAGGATACTAACCCCCGTGGACCCAAAAGGAAATGGGTACCAAAGACCACCTCTATACTTTTTGATGTAGGTGGGAGCTCTCGCATCACGTGAGAGTTTTGGTGCCTTAAGGTGGATGCGTTCTAAGCCTAAAAGAGAATTATTTGGATGCTTCACTCTCAAGGAGATTTGGTGGATGGACCACCGTGGTTTGGAGAACTAGAGATGCACCTTCATCGGTTTTGGTATCATTCTCTAACTCCCATTTTTATTTTGCATGCTTTTTATGTCCATCCTTTTATAGCATGTTGTGTTTTGATTCATTATGCTTGTGCTATGATCATTAGATTAAGGTTGTACATGTTTAGCTACTTGAGCACCCATGTTTCATTTGGAATCTACATTTAGTGTCTCACCTTGTTTAAACTAACATGTATGCCCTATATCTAATGCACATGCATATGCATTATGACCATTTGGATGTTTATGATTATATGATGTTTTTTTTGTTTTAATGATTCGTGTTTTTGATTATCATGATCATATTGATTGTTGACCCGTTTTATGCTTCATGTGTTGACTACTTGCTTGAATGATGGTTTTCATTAAGACTAGGATGTATACTTGTACAACGAGTGAGCTACAAATAGACCTTTATATATGTTTGTGCTTGAACGCTCATTTGTATTCACTTGATGTACTAGTATAGTCTAGTTTTGATGATTCTTGCATTTGACTTGTATTCACTATTTTACACGTTTTGTTTTAACTTTATGTATATGTCCATCTTGTCCAAACTATCATTTATACATATACATCCTTGAGCCACGTGCCTTCATGCATATACTTTTGTGGACTCATTGTGTTTAGGATATGTATGTATACTTTAGTTTGTACATGACATACATATGCCTTGAAGTTTAAATCATGTTTTGATGATTTTCATGTTTTTAGATGATTTCAATAGGTGATTTCACATCTTAGATGAATTTCATGATTTTAAGGAATTTCACATGAGCTTAATTGAATATTTTCATGATTGATATGTGTCACATAACACTTGTTCACTCACTTTATTGTTTACTCATGATTGTTTTCATGAGACTATGATATGGGCTTTATGTACTTTGAGTGTTTAGTGCCATGTGATTTACATGTATTTCATGAAAAACTATTTTGTTTTCATTTCCCTATTTGAAGGATCTCGTTCTAGTTTTCTAGATTTTCCAAAACTAGTTCGTGTTCTTCACTTTTGGTAGAGATTTTCAAACAAACTACACTTTCAAATCTATTTTTTTTTGAAAACCCCTACCTTCGATGGGCGGTTGGATGGGAGACCATGATCAAGTATGTTTCATCTTGCAAATCATTTAAAACTTAACTTGGTTGGGAGGTAGTTGATATGAGATATACACTTGTATTTATTGTTGTTTCAATTGGTATCATTGAATTCTTTCAATTGGTATCAATCTTGACATCCTTTTGTATACTCATATATGTTTTGTTTTATATATGTATGCTTACACTTCATATAGTATCAATTTCAATTGGTATTTATTTCTTACATACATATATAGATGATTTATTTGTGCTTCAAGATATCACAAATTGTGGTTATGATTAAGCTTGAGTTTTTCAATTGGTATCCATATACAAGCTTTATCATAATTTTAAGATTGCTAAGCTTGAATTTTTAAATGAATATCATGTTTCAATTGAGTTAATTTTCAATTGGTATCTTATTTCAAGCATATGCATATTTTCATTTGGTATTTCATAAAAGGGGAGAAAACTAGTATTTTATTTTCAAATTGGTATTTTATCCTTCAATTGACATTTTTTTTGGTATTCCACTCCCTTGCTTTATGATAGATAATAAAGATTTCAATTGGCAAAGAAATAATTTCAATTGGTATCTTGTGTTTTAAAGAATAATAGTTTCATTTGGTATTAAGATTTGTTTTTAAGGAAATTCAAAATTAGTATTGTTTAATTCCAAAATTGGTATCTAGTTTGTTTGTTTACAATTGGTAGGTTATTTGTTTACTTACTAATTGGTATCAAGATTTTCATTTTTTTTTGTGTTTTCAATTGGTATATGTTCTCGTTTTGATTTCAATTGATTTGTTGTTTTTCAATTGGTATCAATATACACTTCATTGCCACATTTTTTTTTGGTATCATATTTGATTTAACCCTTTATTAGTTCTTTGCTTTGAACAAAAAGGGGGAGAAAAATTTATTGTTTTTGCTTTTATTTTAACCCTTTTTGATGATTGACAAAAAGGGGAGAAGAATTGAGTTTTATATGCATATTGTGTTTGCATATAGTTTACATTTTATGAAAAGTAGCCTTGTTTATATGCATATCTATGCATGTTTTATGTGCATGTTTTATGTTTCATTTTTATTGGTATCAAGAGCATGTTTTGAATTGTTTTAAACACATATAAACATGTTTTAAGAACATTCATTGCATATCTTATATGTTTTATTGTTATGCATGAGTTAAGGGGGCTTCCTTGAAGCTTTACTTTAATCCATGCATATATAACTCCATGAGTTTTGTCATCATCAAAAAGGGGGAGATTGTTGGCCCAAAGGCCTTCCACTCTAGTTTTGATGATGATTAACTCATGTAGTTATGTGTAATAATAATCTTGTGATTTTAGTTTCAGATCTTTAATCAAGATATTAGTTGGTGAAAGCTTCCACACATCTTTCACATGTTGATTCAAGAGCCCGAGCGTCAAAGATCATACATTGCACTTGCTCGGTGAATCAAGAGTTTTTGGATCGAGCCGACTTGGAGATTGCGCTCTAGCTTGGAGATTGCGCTCTACAAGAAGACTTAGGTATCCATAGTTTTAGTTTGGGTTTAGATCCTAATTGTAAAGATTAGAAAGTATGATAAGCTCAAGTTCACAACACACACCTTTCATGTTTTGATTTTCGGTTTTAGGTTTAACCGATCTTGGTTTCATGAATAGATTTTTTATCAAAACAAGTTTACATGGTTTATGTATATTAGATTTGTTCTATATACATGCATGCTTCAATTGTTTAGACAAACTTTGTTTGATAATCTATTCCATGTATTTTATGTTTTGGTATTTACAACAAAACATATTTTTGGACTTAATGACAAAAATCATGATATATCTATATTTCTTGTATATTGAATTTCTATTCATATACAATATGCTTCAAAATGTTTAAATATCATATTTTGTATTTCAGATAGGTTTTGGACAATGTGTATTTTCTATTCAAAATCCGAGTTTTAGAAAATACAAGTTTTGGTTTTTGATAAATATGATAAGATACAAAAATAGTTTTAATTGCTTGATATTTGAGTCAAAACTTTTATCACATGTTTATATATCAATACAAAATGCTAAACTATTTTTGGGGATTTTTAGTAATTTATAAGAATTTATTTGATATTAATTTTCCTCAGATTTCAGACCTGACTTTTGTCTGCCAGGCTTGGCCGGTCGACTGGTACGGTCGACCGCACCAAAGAAGCCAGTCGACCGTTCCGGTCGACCGACGTGCACGGATACGTGCACGCTGGCTGACTCTGTAGCCGGTCGACCGAAGCGGTCGACCGACGGAGAGCTGTTGGCTCTCAGGAATTCTCGGTCGACCGAGGCGGTCGACCGGTAGCCACAACGGATCAAAATTTGACCGTTGGGCGGTCGACCGAGGCGGTCGACCGGTAGCCACAACGGATCAAAATTTGACCGTTGGGCGGTCGACCGTCCCGGTCGACCGGAAGGCTATTTTTGGCAAAACTGCTGCCAAACGGCTATTTTCTGGATTAGCCTATAAATACCCCATTTGCAAGAGTTTTTCTCTAAGATTTTTTTGTGCGAATTTTTGCTGATTCTTTGGTGTTTTCAAAGCAATCAAAAGAAGTTTTTGAGCTTGAATTGAACAATCCATTTGGTGTTTTCATTAGGGTTTGGAAAATCAAAGAAAGGGTTTTTGGGAAAGAATTTTGATTGAACTATTCTATCTTGATTTCTTGATTTTTCCCAAGGATTTTTCTTTGTGATTTCTGATTTCCATTCCTTTGGTTTTCTCCACACTTGAGCAAAAATCTACTATCTATATCTATAGGTTATTTGTGTGGAAGAAGAAGTTGTTTGTGGTTGTTGTTGTGACCACCAAGTTGTAACCCAATCTTTTCTTAGCTTTGTGCTTTGGGTTGTATCCCTCTAGTTGAGAGGTGATCCTTGTATTGGTTGGTGATTGGGAGTTTGTTGTATTGGTTTAGAATTTGCCTCAAGGAGGAGGTTGTGATTGTTGGAGTTTGCCTCAAGGAGGAGGTTGTGTTGGTTGGCTTGGATTTGTGCCTCAAGGAGGAGGTTGTAAAGAGAGGAGTTGGGTACTTCTTGTAAAGGGTCCTAGGTGGACGAGCTAGTGGAAATCCTTCGTGTGTCGAAGACGGGGATGTAGAGCTGGGTGCTCGAACCTCGATAACATATCTTGTTGTTTGCGCTTGATCCATTGGCTCTCTCTCTCTCTCTCTCTCTCTCTCTCTCTACTTTGTGCCTTGCATTTATTTACATTGCTCATTCATATTTGCTTGGCTTGGTTGTGTGCATCACTTGTTGATAGCACTTGAGTGTAATTTGCATTAAGTTTTTAAATTCCGCATTTAGTTCACTAGATTAGCATTGTCACCTATTCACCCCCCCTCTAGGTGACTTTTCATCAACTTCATCTTCGGATTCACTTTCCGAATCCCAAGTGGCTTTAAATGCCTTCTTTACAAACGGCTTCTTTTGCTTTACGGAGGAAGATATTTTGTTCTTGAAATCTGGACATTCGGCCATGATGTGTCCAGGTTTTCGACAGTTGTAGCATGTGATCTTCTTCTCCTCCTTCCCTTCCCATCGCCTTCTATGGTTGAGCTTTTTCTTGTGGTACATTCTTTTTACACTTCTCATAAGAAGAGACAGCTCTTCATCTTCTTCTTCATCTTCTTCGTCATCGAAGATGGTGGAGGTAGACTTGAAAGCAATAGACTTTTTTTTTGAGGCACTGTTTCTTCTCTAGCCTTTTTCTCCATCTCATGAGTCTTAAGGTTACCAATAAGACTGATGAGCTCCATCTTATCTTTGTCGTTCAATTCCTTCAAGGTGGTAGCTTTGATTTTCCATGATGAAGGGAGTGCACGAATCACCTTACGCACTTTTTGGTCGTTGTTTATTTCATCACCTAGAGAAGTAAGAGCATTTATGATTTAGTAAACTTGGTAATCATATCATCAATAGATTCATTTTCTTGCATTCTAAAAGTTTCATATTGGGAACACAAGAGATCAATTTTAGCTCTCTTGACTTGTGATGTTCCTTCATGAGTGACCAATAAGTGTTGTCAAATCTCATAGGCAGATTTGCAATGGATAAGCCGTGTTAAGTGATCCTCATTTAATGCTAAAATTAAGGCATTTTGAGCCTTCAAATTTGCATCAACTTCCTTGGAGGTAAGATCGGAGTAAGCGTCCTCCTCACTTACGGGTGCACTATAGGGCTTGGTCAAAGACTTGGCAACTCGACTACCTAGAAATTACAAAAATATGTTTTCCTAACTTTTCATATGAGAAAGTTGAGTCCATCAAATTTGGGTGGGGTCTTAATGTTATCGGCCATCTTTACTAGTAGATGAATGAAGATATGACAATAGTGATTAGCAACTTATAAGATCTCTCTAAGGATGTAAAGTCAAAAATAAGAGTCCTAACTCTGATACCAATTAAAATCACACCTAGAGGGGGGTGAATAGGTGTAATGCTAATCAATGCACAAGTTAAAAATGAGAAGATGCAACGATCACTCAAAGCAAGATTAGAAGCCGTATACCCCGTGAATGGCTCTTAACTTCTTCCTCGTGATTCCTTTAAATAAGAGTTTGATGTGCGCAATGCAATCTTGTTGTGAGAGTATAGATCGACAATATAAGATTGAATGAATAGAAAGTAAAAGACACAATTAAACCAATCGCAAACAAAGAGATTTGTTTCAAGGTTCGAGCACCCAGCTCTACGTCCCCGCCTTCACCCAGAAGGATTTCCGATCCACTAGAATTTTCACAAAGGATTACAATCACTAGGAGTACCCAACTCCTCAATCATACTCCTCTAGTCCAGAGGTAGTGTAGCCACAAGTACAATAATCACTTGGTGATTAAAAGACCACAAACTCTCTTTTGAAAAACTTTTCTTTACAAAACCCTAGAGAATAATATGTAGGATTGAAGCTCAAGATTTGTAAGTGAAAGTAAAACAAGTAGAAGAGAGATTTGATTAAAAAACTTCAGAAATAAAACAGAGATTAGAGCACAAAAACTGAGAGTAAAACACTTATTTCAAGACTACTCAAACTTTAAAATCTTTGCAATAGTTGTTGTGATTCACCTCAACCCCAACCACCCATATATATAGGATTTAGGTAGGGATTAAAGGGTAAACATCTATTTAGACTAAGCAGGTATATTTTGACCAAAATCCAGCCTAATCCATATTTTAAGATAAAAACCACGTTTTAAAACAGGTTTAAAAAAACTAGCCGTTTGGCTAGAAATGCATAGCACGGTCGACAGTCCGGTCGACCGGTTTTCAAATATTTATGACCGTTGACTGACTACGGTCGACCGCCCGGTCGACCGTCCCAAACCGAGAGTTTGGGTCTGTCAGTCGGTCGACCGCTCGATCGACCGTAATGGGGTCCAGTCGACCGCTCGGTCGACCGGAGAACGTGCACACATGCACACCCCATGGGTCAGGACTGCGGTCGACCGCGCGGTCGACCGTTCTGACCTATAACATAGCCGGTCGACCGCCCGGTCGACCACAACAGGTCATAATCAGAAAACAGGTTAGAAATTTGATTTGAAGATATGTTATTTTCAAAGGGATTTTTGTAAAGGCTTTGTAAAATACAATAAGCTAAGTATGTATATACTGAAATAGGACTTAAAGTATTTTATCAAGAGTCAAAAATAATCTTTTAAAAACACGTGCAATTTTATGTGTGTGTGGGGTATTTGAGCTTCAATACTATATACTATTCTTTAATAAACTAATAACACAATGATCCACAGGTAGGCATCTCTGAACCACACTCTTATCCTATGAGTGAGTCCTCTTGAGCCATCAACCTTGTAACATGCTTGAGAACTCTTGAGTCATCAATACCTGTATCAACCTGAAATTCATTCTTGAACCTCTATTAGTACCAAATAGCTTTTATATGTTTTGTTATCATCAAAACGCATAAACCGGAGAGTGTAACCTTTGGGCCAACAACTGGTTAGACTGTCCACAGGGAGTTTATTGTAGAATCTGACTACAAGTTAATCGGCCAGGTAGGAGTAAGAATGGTGGGAGGTATCTGCACTTAAAAGCGACGGGCCTAATTAAGCCAAACTACCAACCTTCGAGCTTTCGCCTCTCAATCCCCTACCTTTGACACTGATTTGATAAATGTCAAGTTCTAATCAACTTCCCCCTTAGGTTAGTCTCCTATTGAGTCCGAGATATCCCTAATGCCAACGTCTACTCAGTTTTAGTTAAGCTTTGGTTAGTGAGTGAGGAGATAGTTTGTGAGCTAAGGGAGGGTAATGACTTTTCCACCTTATCTTGTTTATAGGACAAGCCCTTAAATCAATTTAGTGCAACGTGTACATGTATATGAAAAGCAACACTTAAGCAATTAAACAATTCAAAAGTGTTCCTATATTATATGCTATGCACACGTACCTTTGCTCCAGCACTCTTCAACAATAATGTAAAAGATAAATGAATTAGACATGAGCCTAAATGCAAGCCTAAACCATTTTTAATATTTATAAACAATCACTTTACTGTTGAATTAAATACAGTATGCAAAATAAATTAATAAGGAAATCTAACCCATGTAGAAGCTATATTTTAAAGTGTGAAAGTACCTACAAAAAGATCATTAGTTGTCCACCACAAATGTCACGGAATTACGACTTTTGCCGCGTTTGAGTGGCACAATTGTGGGCTCTGATGCTTTGCCATCTTGGACAGAGGCACAGAGTAGCAATATGTCAACTGTAGCTTTTCGATTCCTGAATTCCACCCTTGCACACAAAAACAAAGAAGAAATGGTTAATTTGTTTACGTAAATCAAAAAAGAAATAAAAACTTAACGTCCCTCCCCGGTAACGATGCCAAAACTTTGATTAAGTTTGAACTTGCACACAAAAATACAGAATTTCAGGAATACATAATAGAAGTCCAAGTGCTCAATGCTACCGCTATAGAGAGTGGCTATGCTGGTCGTGATCCACAAGGAGGGACTAGAGATGAAAGCTTTTTATAAGTTCTCTTTAGTTCAAAAAAAATTGTTAAAGTTCTTCTTTCAGTTCATTAAAAGAAAAGAAAAATAATTTAAGTTAAACTATCAAGAAAGTAGTAGATTGAGAAGGTGGCGAAAAATAGAAAATGATTTTGTATAAACAAAAGTGAAAAATAATGAATAAAGTTGAGAGATGATGATGTTGGTGATCTAAACTAAAATTAAAAGAAATAAAGTTAAACTCTAAAAAATACTTACTTACCTCGTCGTTTCCTGCTTGCCTTTGACCTATATCGACGATATACTTTTGTTTGAAGGCGAGCAAAGTATGACAAATAGGATCTTTCCCATTCTCAATTTATACTAAGAAATGAAGGGGCAACCTATACTACCATAGGAATGGCTATCCATCACCATAAGCCATCAACGACGGTTGCAAGGACAAGGCAACCTCGTGGCTATTGGAGTCATCTAGATTCACAAACATAGAAGAGGGAAGCAAACAAAAACAAGAGTAAAGAAAAAAGTAACTTCAATTTGATTCAAATAACAATGAAAGAAAAGACTTACTTACACTGGTGTACTCTCAGCACAAGATTTGCTCTCATTCCTCCATGAAACTCCCCTCTCCTCTCAATTATATAAATAAAACAAAAATTACATAAAAGAAAACAAAAAACCTAAGTTACAAACTACAGAATAGTCTAACTTCTACTCTCTGCTTTATCATCCCTATGTCTCTGATGTGTGAGATATTTATATGATAGAAATGGATAAAGAAATGAGTCAAAGATAGGGGGAGCTAGCTATTTCTGAATTTGAATCCTCTTTTTATCTCTAAACTTGATTTGATGTGAATATTCAATTCTAATCTGCAACTTGTTGGCGTGTTGATTGCTGAATAGAACTTAACAAATGATAGAATTAAAAATAGTGACCAACTTAAACATTGTAGCCCTTTAAGTCTTCTTTTTGGATCATCTTGAATCATCAGATTTGAGTTTCGGTAACGAAAGTTATGATTTAAATACTAAAATATATTCAATCTAAATCTGAGTCTAAATTGCTTCATCTCATCCGTTGATCTTCTCTCTATCCATTAATTCTTTTAGATTTTGAATTTCACTTTAAATTTGATGATTTATCTCTTTATCCTTAATGAAACTGATAGGGTTTTCTTCTAATCCATTTTTCTTTTGAATTTGAATGATATTATCTCATCTGATATACCTGGTCTTCAGATAAGATGGCTTTTAGAACCTCTGGATTTGAATCGATCCCCTTTATTTTGAACTTTTGAATTTAATTGGATAAATCTATTTATTTCTCTCTTTTCTTTCTTAATTACCCTGCCGCCATTAAACATGAAAATACATTAATAGTAGGGTTTTATTTAAATAAAAATGCAGAACTGTGACACATATGATATGAAAACATGAAACACATATGTGTGATCAGAGCTAATATTCGAAATTCATGCAACTGCAAGAAATTACAGTTAGTAGTTCACCACAATTGTGGGCTTTGATGCTCTGCCTTCTTGGACAGAGGTACAGAATAGCAATATGTCTACTGTAACTCCTAGTTTTCTTAAATTAGCCCCTGTACACCAAAACAGAGAAGAAAAAGGGATTAATTTGTTAAAGAAAATCAAAAGAAAAGAAAACTTACCGTCCCTCCCCGGCAACGGCGCCAAAATTGTTATTGAGCCAAATCTTCACAGAAAAATAAAGAATTTTAGGAATAGTGCTAGGTCCTTAATTCTACCGTGTAGCCTAAGGCTAACGGGCCGTGATCCACAGGGACGGATAATGATGGAAGCGTTATATATGTTTCTTTTTTAATTTATCAAAACTAGTTAATACTTATCTTCTCAGTTTATAAAAGAAAAATAAAAATGTTAAGTTAAGTTAAGGAGAAGATAATAGAAGAAGCCATGGTGTTGTTGTTGTTTTAGTTATAAAAGAAAAGGAAACAAAAGAGATAAAGAAAAGTTAATGTAAAAATCAGAAATAAAAAGAAATAAAAGTAAGAATATTTACCTATACTATTTGAATCATAACAAAAATTACCTTAATATGAAGTAAAGAGAAGTAATAGAAAAGAATAAAGGAAAGCAAGGCTTCAGTGATATCGAACACAATGAAGAAAAGTAGAAAACCTCCATTGATTGGCACCTTCAATAAGTTTCTTGAGAACGGATTACAATAGTGTCACTCTATAATAACTTTTCCTCTCTGTTATGCCTCGCTTCCCAAAATATGTGAAAAACGGAGTTGCGACGAGAGTCGGCGACGTATATACGCGAGAAAATACCCCACGCATACACGCTAAGCCTAAAGTAACTTGAACAAGCTATAGATTTATACTATAATGAATCAACGATCACTACAATATCATATATAAGCATCCACACATGATATCATATAAAAAGAACTGGAATAAAGACTGTATCTGATATTCATGAATCAAGAAAAGTACAGAAATAGGAATAAAAAGAGGCAAGAATACTAGAATTAAAAAGAGAGGAGCTCCATCTCCTCGCGAAGCGTACGATTTCACGAACACCTGAACCATAAAATAAAATGTCCAAAATCTGGATGTGCAAATACAGGGTCATCAGGAAGCGACCTAATGAGCGCATAAGAAAAGGAGAGGTGCTCGTGCGTATAAGCAGTGTGTACAAAATAATAATAGATCTAAAGCTGAAAATAAGAGACAACTGAATAACAATAATATGAATAAGTCTGCAGATAAAAGACGACTAATACACTTGTAAACAAATAACTGATGTCAAGATGTGTAATCTAGCATATATCACTAGTCTGGTATACAATCTGGTCATGTATGCAATTATATGTCTATCATAACTTATATGAGTTCAGTCAGGTGAGTATAGTTAATTATAGTACATAATAACAGTTTATCAATATTAATTATGTCGGCGAACACCAATTGCCACTTGTAATAGACGCATCCCATACTATGCCTATTATACGTGTCAATCAGGGTCCTAAATTATTTAAACTGATCGGTTGGAGATATTGTCCATCTTTAGGTGGGTCCCTTACATACCCGGAACTACGGCCCAGATACCTGGCGCTGAACCAAGCCCTACGCCAGGTAGTCAGTAACAGTAACAATACTCACAGTATCACTGTGGATCAATACTCACAATAACACTATGGAACAATAAACATATGGGATGTCAGTCATCCCCCGGAACCCTGCAGTGGAACTGTAAGTTGGCTGCGCAATCTGTGTCCTAGGTCCACCCAAAATACAGGCGCTGTCTCCTCTATCAATTTCCCCAATCCTAGTGTAAGTTATTCATTTACATTATTATTTAATTCAGTTAGAACAATCACGATCATGTTACTTAGAATACCAGGACGATACAGTGATAGTAACGGTACAGTATAACAATCAACAATAATCGTATACACAGTGAACAATAATCAAGATAGTAAACATTATTAGTAACCGTGTATACGATGAATAATAGGACTGTACAAGGTGTTACAGTCAAACAATCCTTTCCCAGTAACTTTCTGTAACATGAATTTATACAGTAATAGTCCTGCACCTTTAGTCAATGTATAATCACATATATATAGCTGATCAAAATCTCATCCAATTGTACTGGATATAACACTAATGAATCCGTCAACTCATAATCTCAATAGTCATCATGAACATCAAGTGCCAAGTCTATAATAGAGTATCAAGTATCGTAAATCACAAGTCCAATAAGCCAATAAGTAGTTCTATCATCGCTACCAATATGTTCCTCTAATCACCAATAACCGAGATCAAACAAATGGCTGCTATCAACTCTGAAGTACAAGATCACTGATATCTACAAAATCAATCCCACAATAACTCTATCTCTATAACTGAATAAATTAAGAACCAATCATGAAAAATAGTCTACTGATTATCCTCGATCAACTTAAATTAACAAATACCGAATCATAAGTAAGGAGTAGAACACCCTCGAATACATGTGATTTAAAGTAGTCTACATGTGATACTCAACGTCAAAAGTGAACCATTAATACTCTCATAACCAATAAGTAAATGAATTCAGAAATAATTACTTCTAACAGTCCAAGATTTGTCTCACCATACACATCAATATCAACAGTAGGATATTCATACATTGATCATACTCAAACCATTATCAATATCATCTAATTACTAATTAATATCTGATGTAAAGAACATAGATCCCAAATAAACTCCAATACTAAATAAGTCCAAATACAGATCTACTCAATCTCAAGATCAATCTAGTTACATTCTTAAATTTATCACAATTAAATCTGAATTCGAAACGGTTACACATGAAATGACATAAGTCTAATATCTCAATATCAAAATACAATGTCCATATACATCTGATGCTCAATATAAATAAGATAACATCAAGAACTACCAAATAACTATAAAACCACCAAGCTTATAAGAAACTGATACCTGACAATCTAGCCCTCATTGACTCACCAATTAATCAACAGATGATTATAATGTAAGTTCCAATTCATCAAATAATCACCAAACAATGTCCTATAAATACCTCAAATGAATGTACTATTTATCCACAAGTAACAATCATACCAATCTCAAGACCAATCAATCTATATTCTATGATTTATCATAACTAGGTCAGTTACTATATCGAGTCCGGTCCATGGTATATCAATACTAGGCATAAGCCAACAATGACGATTTATCAACACATGAAGTGACGCCAATAAATGCTGCCAACACATGAAGTGACACCAATAAATGCTCATATCAACTAGATACGTAAGGTCTATGGTCACTGATGTCATATGAAATGGTACGGGTAAACATACGGGTCAAATATATTAGATAATCATTGAAATAAAATAAGTAACATATATATACACTACTGATAATGGTAAGTAAAGAAATGATGCAAGAACAAACACTCACATGAAATGACGTGCTTTTGAATCTGAATTGCTTTCTGGTCTTCACTGCATGAATCGGTACAAATCTCCAGATCATCTCATAGGTCGGTATTCAAATCGCCAGTGTATCGGTCCACAATGAGCACAATTCTGAACCTCCCGTTACCGAGTTTGGATCACACGATCGAGTCAGAATTATTGTAGCATTTTCAAGCTCCCTCGTAACATCTTGTGCACGCAATTCAGTAGCTCGTTGAGCAACCTCAGCATGCCGTTTCTTAGTGCGAGTACGAGCTGCTACTACTATTGCAGTGTCAAGCTCACGTTCCAAAGTCTCTACCCTCTGCTCAAGAGTCTACTAAGAAGTTCGTTCCCAGGTATTCGTACCGTAGTTGGTCTTGTAGTTGACTCGCTGATCTTGTACTGAAACTTTCCAGCGGATTATGTTTGCTGATTGTTGACGAGTTTTTGCATAGATATTTATGCACTTGCTGATTTGTTGAACTGAAATTGTGTAGGAGATCAATTATCACAGTCTTGGATTCTCATGACATGATTTGGCATGATCTTGGGAGATACGAGATTGAATCTGGTCTGATCTAGTGCTTGGTAGAGCACTACTGTGCTTTGGCACAGAAGGGCCTTGAGTGTGGCCTGTCCTGGAGGCCCTGTAGTGCCGATGGTTGTTAATTTTTTACCGTCGAGAGGAGGAGGTGAGGAAACAGACATTAGTCGCGATGCTGGTGGTACTTGGCTATCAAACAACTTTGCGAAGATGAGGGTAGAGAGGGAGGGGATAATGGTGCTGTTGAAGTGGATGCGGAAACTCGGAGACGAAGAGGATGGGAGGAACTAGAGTGTTGGTGTGGCCTTGGACTGTCGGAGAGTTGGTGGTGCTGCCGACGTTGCAGAGGGGAAAATAGGGCTGAGGATGGGTTCGGCTATGTGGGTGAGAGGAGAAAAAGTAATTGGTTGGGATAGGATTTAGGATTAGAGATAATTAAAAAGGTTGGGATTTAGTTATGGTTAGATATGATTAGATAGGATTTGAGGATTAGGTTGTTAGGATTAGGATAATGGATTAACGGGTTAGCTAATGGGTTATGGGTTCAAGATTATAAGGTTTGGGAAAGGGCATGAAAGAATCAAGGGAAAAAATATTATGAATACCACTACAAAAATAATAATAGTACTAATATTAAAACAACAATAATTAACCAAAATATTAATAATAATAATACCAATAACATTACATGACCATAACAATTATAATAATAATAACAACAACAATAATAACAATATTTATAGTAATATAACTAATAATAATAAATAATAATAATAGTAACAATAATGATAGTAATAATAGTATTAGTTAACCAAATAATTAACAATAATAAAGTTGATAGTAATAATAATAACAATATTAATAATAATAACACTAATAATAATAAATAATAGACATAATAATAATCATGGTAAATATATGAAGCTAAATTACCATTTAATACTCAAAAATAATTTGTACATTTAATAATAATAAGTATAAATCAAGTTAATTAATAAAAATAAATAAAATAATCAGTAAAGTAAATTAAAAGCTTAAAAAAAAGAAATACAGTATTATTTACTAGGGATATTGCACTCTCTTTTAATCATGTAACTCTCTCTAACCTAAGCTAAAAAAAAATTAAAAAATAAAAATTAAATTGAAGAAGAAAAGAAAAATCTATAGTAAAGCTCTCTCTCTGAAGTGGTCCCCTTTCTGCCTTCGAGGTATGATGGTATTTATAGGAGAAAAATAAAAAGATAGGAAGCCTATGAAGATAGGGAGAGCTGGCTATTTCTGAATTTGAATCCTCCCCTTATCTCTAAACTTGATTTGATTCATCCAGAATTCTGATTTACAGCTTATTGGTCTGTTGATTGCTAAATATTACTTATCAGATGGCAGAATTTGATATAGTGATCAACATAAGAATTGTATCCCTTTAAGTCTTCTTTCTTGATCATCTTAAATCAATAGATTTGAGTTTTGGTAGAGAAAGTTATGATTAAAATGCTAAAATGTATTCAGTCTAGATCCGAATTTAAATTGCTTCATTTCATCAATTGATCTTCTCTCTATCCATTTATCCTCTTATATTTTTAATTTGTCTTCTAGAATTAATAAGATATCCATTTATCTTTAGCGAAACTGATAGGTTGTTCATACAATCTATTTTTTTTAAAATTAGATGATATTATCTTATCTGATATATCCAGTTTTTAGAGATGGCTTCTAGAAGCTCTGGATTTGAATAGATCCCCTTGATTTGCTTTATCTTCTGAATTATTTGAATTAATTGGATAAATATGTCAATCTCTCCATTTTCTTCGTTAATTATATTGCATGCCACTGGACATGAAAATACATTAATAGCAGAGTTTTATTTAAAAATAAATGAAGAAAATGTGACATATGTGATACAAAATGTGCAATGCATGTGCACAACCACCTATTCATAAAAGGGCAAGGTTTCTCTCTGGTGAATCTAAGTCTCCATGCGAGACTATTTCTCCTCAATTAATACTCTATGACGAAAGTAATGACGCTCGCCATCAATTAGTGCTCGCTGATGCCAGCAGTGACCTTAGTAAGGACCCAGCCGACAATGTCAACTGTAAAGATAAAGTTAGTTTGTCAACAACTATCAGTTGTGTCTATAACTCTAGTGGGAAAGATTCCACTAACTTTACAAGTGAAATTCACTTATTGACCTAGCCCTGAGGAACCGTCAATTAAGTGATAAGTATCCCACTAATAAAGAGAGAGAAAGGTGTCCGCACTCAAAAGAAAGTCCATAAGTCCCACGAAGAGGCTGGAAGCCAAAGGCTTCTATAAATAAGAAGGCAGAGCCTCAGAGGAGGAAAAAGCACTTGCACTCATTCCCTCTCTTTCTCTCTTGCACTCCTTTTCCCATTAACTCTCTTTGAGTTTTCTTCCTTTCATTGTAAAGTACCACTGTACCTTGTAAGATATTCAACAATAAATAAGATTGCTTTTTACTCTTGAGTTTCTTTAGCTCTCTTGAGCTTAGCTCTTGTTGAGCTTTAAACCCTAATTGGGCTTCACCTGGTGCTTATATATATCTCTCTCTGTGTGTGTGTGTATATATATAGACTTGTGTCCTTCCAAAAGGATTTGAGCCCAAATCCTTCCAACTCAAATACAACCCTCTGACATTTGAATATAAGATTCATTCCGTTGAAGTTGATCTATATTATTTTAAGTATTTATAAATCAATAATCAAGTGTTTTGAATACTTTTTGCCCATCCATTAAGTGGCGCAAAATGGACGGCCGAAGGTAGTGACTTAGTTAGATCTATGTCTCGAGGCATACAAATTCTCGATCCGGCCATTTGATTATGCTCTAAACATTTAAAAACACTTACGAACCAATTTGTTTGGGTTTCAAATGTTGTATACCGTTAACTAACCAACTCACTATTTAGGCCAGTCGTATTTCCCTACTTGATGCATGAGCAAAAAATATTCAAAACACTTAATTTTTGGTTTATAGATACTTGAAATAATATAGATCAACTTCAACGGAGTGGATCGTATATTCAAATGTCAGATATTGGTATTTGAGTGAGAAGGATTCAACCTCAAATTCTTTTGGAAGGACACAAGTCTATCTCTCTCTCTCTCCTCCCTCATATATATATATATATATATAAATATATATATATATATATATATATATATATATATATATATATATATATATATACATACATACATACATACATATATATATATATATATATATATACATATATATATATATACATATATATATACATACATATATATATACATATATATACATATATATATACATATATATATATATACACACATATATATATATACACACATATATATATATATATATACACACATATATATATATATATACACACACACACATATATATATATTTACACACACACACACACACACACACACACACACACACACACACACATATATATATATATATATATATAGTGTGTGTGCCAAGAAATAATGTCAGTTATATAAACAAAAATATCCACTCCCATTAAATCAGGATATCATTGGGACTAGCCATCCCCAAATAAGCAGTATGCTCTAAGAAGATTTTAGGTGGCAGTCCTTTAGTGAGTTAATTGTAATGTTAAGAATGGTACTAATACTATCAAACAGACACAATGTGATTGTGAACTCTATCTTAACAACAAGAAACTTGTTGTCGATGTGTCTTGACCTTGTTGAACTCTTGTTACTTTTACAGTAGATCTTTGCAGCTCTATTATTACAGTATAGTTGTAATGGCTTTTTGGCTAAATTTACCATCTTTCTACAATCAGAAAAAATATAACCTAATGTGGATTTTCTATTTTCGATAGATCCATCATAATTTTAATTTGTGTATCCAATCAGCTGCAACTGATCAGATCTCCTATAGGTAAGCATGTAGTACTTTGTCCTCTGTACATATCGCATTACCTTCGCAGCCTTCGAGTGGTCAACTCTAAATATGCTATATTTGGATGGGTACAAACTTGAACATATATCAAACTTTCAACTGCCGATGCATATGAAATGCGTTTAATTTGCTCTTTCTGTAAATCATTCTTGGGACATTGGAGTAGACTCAACTTATCTCTCTTAGTAACGGTGTATCACCTGGAGAGAAATTCTTCATGTCATTTCTATCCTTTAGCTCTATGTCAAACTCATGCTCTTAGAGATAAACTATATAGTCATTTTCAATGGCTGATCTTCTCTCCCTAGTTGATCTCCTAAGCACTTGCGGTTGAGGATTTTCAGGCTTTACTTCATCAGCAAGATCTACTTCAGGATGAATTATACTTATACCATGTACGGGCACAACTGTATTTTCATTTTGAAGTGAAATAATTACTTTATCATTTGTAACGATTGTCATGGGTATAACAATTTGTTCTTCTACAATTGTGAAATTCTTATGTAATTACTCTCACTATTCTGAATATCTTAAATAGATTTAGCTATTATGTTCTTAGTGGAGAGACAATAAAATCTAAAAACCTATAGATCTCTCAGAATACCCAGTGAAGAAACAACTAACTGTTTTAGAGTCCAGCTTTTTCTCATGTAGCATAAATGGCTAAGCTTCTGCTGGAAAACACCAAACATGGAGACGCCTAATGCTGGGAGAGTTTCTAATCCATAACTCATAAGGAGTTTTAGCTACTATTTTATTAGGTATTCTATTGAGGTAGACAGTCGTCTTTAAGGTTTCACTCCATAATGACTCTGGTAGGGTAGTGTGAGCTATCATACTCCTAACCATATTCTTTTAGTGTGTGATTTCGTCACTCAGTAACACCATCTTGACGAGGTATTGTTGGCATAGTGTATTGAGCTACAATACCACACTCACTACAACAAAAGAGATTTCACGTTGGTTTAAAACCGATGTGAAAATGAAATGATGTACTGACATCTATGCGGCCGACGTTGTAAGTTGGGGGCAAAGGTGTCAGTCTTAAACCGATGTGAAAACTTTATTTTTATTAAATAATAAAAAATCTGCCATTGCCTCTCGTGGACCGTTCCATCGTATTCCTCCACGACGTCATCGTTGATCGCCGCGAGAAGCTCGACATCATCTTGAATTCGAACCCAAAATTATCATCATCATTATCAAACTCAAAATATTTCAGACTTAAAAAAAATTAATCCAATCTTTACACTTCACAAAAACTCAAAATATTATCATCATAATCATCAACTTATCATCATCGGCATCATCAAACTGTAAATCAAAATTTTACACTAAAAAAAAAATCCAATCGCTAAAAATCCCAACCACGAGCTCCACCGCCACAACCACGAGCTCCACTGCCACCGAGCTCCGCCAACACCATGAGCTCCACTGCCACCACCGCTCCCATGAGCTCCACGAGCCACCGAGTATGAACTGGGCCAATAAAAATAAACCATTACAGTGGAGAAATCTCTAAACTCCACGAGCCACCGACTATGTTCGCAATCCTTGAAAAACTCATGTTAACCTTAGTTGTAGTAGTAGCACCAGCTTGAGTTTCTAATAGAGCAACTAAGTAAGGGTTAAAAGAGTTTAATAAATTTTACACATGTCTTTCGTGTTGCTCTGCTCGGAGCAGAGCTCCTCGTTGTGGCTCTTGGATATGCTGGAGCTCATGGAGGTGCTAGAAAAGGGCGGAGTCGAGCTTGAGGAGGCACTAGGCGAGATCAAGGGAGAGAGTCTAATGGGTTTTGAGATCTATGGCGAATTTGAGGGGGAGAGGCAGTGGACGGGGAATTTCATTTTTTTGGAAAATTTTAGAGGGAAAGGAAACAATGTCGGTTCATTATGAACCGACGTGTTAAAGACGTCGGTTCATTTTAGAACTGACGTCTTAAGTAATTTTATTCTTTTGTTTTACTTTCGACACCGGTTCTTCAAAGAACTGACGTCATAAGCTTTTCATACGTCGGTTTATTTAGAACCAGGGTGTTAAGTTTTTTTATTTAAAAAAAGATTTTTTTGGTTTGAGATTCTACATCGGTTCTGTAAAGAACTGATGTCATAAGTTTTTGAATATATTACAAAAATACCACTGTCTTTATTTTTTAAGTTTCTACGTTGGTTCTTTGGAGAGCCGATGTCGTAAGTTTTTCAAAATATTACAAAATACCACCGCCTCTTTTTCACATCATTGTGTTACTAAAATCAACGTCAAACATGCGATGTGAAAGTGTAGGTCACCTAGAGGGGGTGAATAGGTGACTAGCTAATCTAATGCCAAACAATGCGGAATTAAAACTATTATGCAAACTAAAACTACACATAATGTTTAACCAAAGAGTGCAGCCGAATTTTCGGTGAAGGGCTCTGGACTATCTCCTCAAGATTCCTCTTGATTAAGAGTTGAGTTGCCACTATGGCTCTCTTGGTTTAAATAAAAGTGTGAGCAAGCAAATATATCAATTAAGTACAAGATATATCAAGCATATAGAGATGAACAATAAAAACGTGCAAGATATATAAACACAAGTGAGAGAGAGAGATGAGTAATCACAAACATAGGAGAATTTATTTCGAGGTTCGAGCCACTGCTCTACGTCCTCGCCTTCACCACTATGAAGGATTTACACTAAAAATGATCCCGCAAGATCACTCGGTGCGCAACACCTATAACGAGCTCCCTCAAGAACTCTTGGACTCGCAAGTCCCTCACATGTTCCCGCAAGAACAACACACGCGAACCCGCAAGCTCGCTGAGGCCGCAACCTCTACAACTCTTTAATACAAAGATGAAAACTTTGTCATCACTTCTTGATCACAAACAAACACTCTCACATACAAGTGATCCTTAGAGGATGGATATAGCAACTGATAGCTCAAACTTGTGTGAGAAAAACAGATAGATTTTGCAGTGAAAAATTCAAAAAAAAGCTTTCAAAAACTCAAGAGATTTACACTTGAAAAACTCTCTTTTTGATATGAAAGTTTAGCCCAAAAACTTGTTGAACAACTTCTGTTAAAAGTAGGAAAACTAGCTCCAAAACACTTCCTTAAATCTTGCCCAAAACTGGTGAAAAAATCCCCAATATATTGACTACAGAAAACTAGCCGTTATGGGGTCAGCATGACCTGTCGGTCGACCGGCCAGTGGACCGACTAACGATCATATTTCAGGCCGTTAAGGTTGCTGGTCGACCACTCGGTTGATCGCACCCAGGCCAATACCCATCGATCGACCGCTCGGTCGATCGTGTCCAAAATTAGAGAGCATAGCTCTTTGGTCTCGGTCAACCGGAGCCAGATCCAGAGAGCAATCTCTCTGCATCGGTCGACCGTCCGGTCGACCAGCCCTAAAGCCATGGGTTTGTGCACATTTTGTGTACGTCGGTCGACCGACCGGTCGACCAAGCCCTGGTTCAGTCGACCGCCAGCAGCCCAAAAAACTGGGTTTTAAAGATTGAAAAATTGACTTGTAAAAAACCCTTAAAAATTCTATTAAATCTCATAAATTTCACAAAAATAGGTTCATAAAAATATTTTGAAGTACAAGTATGTATGATCAAAAATCAACATTATTACAAACAATTTGAACTACTTTTGAGATATAAAAATTAAAACTTAAAACCAAATTCGTATTTTTCAAAAACAAACTACAAAATGAAAAACTATTTTTTCAAAACTTGTTCAAATACAAAAATAAGATATTTAAACACTTTTGAAACATAGTGTGTATGGAAGTGATCTAATACACATATAAGATGAAATATACTTATTTTTAACAATAAGCACAAAATAAGTTTTGATAAATACAAAACTTAAATACATGATTTAAACTTATCAAAAGGGGTTATTTAAACAATATGAAGCATCAATGTGTATGGATGCAATCCAATACACATATAAACCATGTAAACTTGTTTTGATGAAATCTATTCTTAAAAACAAAATATGTATTCTTTGAAGACCAATATCAAAATTGTATTTTTCGAAAAATAAAACTATTACTTTAAATATTTTGTGTATGTGCATATGAGCTTGAGTAATCCACAACTAATGTATCCTTTACATCTTATCTAAAAATAAAATCTTAACTTACAAACACTTAATTCAAGTATTAAAATTTTCTTTTGAAAATCTTCTTCTCCATCTTGACTTTGTCCAAAATCTGATTCATGAGCTAGACTCCTCTTTGAGTACTTGATACGATCTTGAAACAGGAGCTCTTAAATCAACACGTACTAGCTTTAAAGCTTGACTTCGAATCTTTTGTTGAAGCTAAACACCGACTAAGATCTTGGTAAAAATTTAAAACTTAATGAACACAAGATCATTAGTACTATAACTACATGAGTTAATCATCATCAAAACTAGAATGTTGAGCCTTTGGACCAATAATCTCTCCCTTTTTGATGATGACAAAACTCATGGAGTTATATATACATGGATTAAAGATCAGCTTCATAGAAGCTCCCCCTTAACTCATGCATAGTAATAAAACATTAAGATATTCAATGAAGCACATAAACAAAATACTAAACACAAATATATATACATAAACAATAATATTAAACATGCATATATAGACTCTCTAAATTCTTCTCCCCCTTTTTGTCAATTCATCAACAAAAGGGTGAAGAAAAACACATAAGTTAAATGTATATGCGATATAAACTTATGAAGAGGATAGACGTTAAGTTAACTCTCCCTGCATACATGCATTATATGGAGAAGGGATGATTAGACCCTAACCCACATAAGTATAATATACAATGTATAGACGGAGAAGTTAAGCTCCCCCTACACACGTGTACCACATAAAGAAAAGAGATTAAGCTCCTCAATATGTAAACTACACTCAACATGAATCTACATGTAGAGGATATGTTAAGCTCCCTTTGCATATAGGCAATACATATCAAACAAATTTTAAAAAACAATTTTGACACCACTTTAAAACAAATTTTGAAATTACTTGAAGTCAACAAAATAAATTTTGATACGAATTGAAAGCAAATTGTACTTGACAAAATAAATGTTAATAAACACTTGTAGATAAACATAATTATTATCTTACATCAACTGAAATCTTTTTAAGTTAAAAACCTTTTTTCTTTTTTTTGAAATAACAACAAAACACATGCATAAACTTGTAAAAATATCAAATAACGTTTAGAATTAAATCAAGCTTAGCATAAATAATTTGTACTTTAAAACATGTATGGACATTGTAAAACAAGCACAATCAAAATCATATATATGTATGTATGAGAATGAAAATACTACTTGAAATTTGATGAATACACATATAAGAATAAAGTATGAGTATACAAAAATAAATTATCATGAAAATCATGTGTATAACTTATATCCTCCACCCTTTCATGCAAATGTTAAAGAGATATTCAATAAGACACACAAGTGTCGCCCAACCAACCGCTCTTATTGGGTAGAAGTTTTCAAAAATAAGATTTAAAAATAGTTATAGATTGAAAACACTAC
>JAVJIF010016373.1:0-64266 GCA_038442645.1 Agave tequilana
TATTTATTACATGACTGCATGCAAGTGTACATTATTTTTTTTTTTTACCATCTTTGCATGCATGTTATACCTTTTTATTTGGTAGATGATATCTATGACACTAAATCAACTTTTAGTTATCAATATCTCATTATATAGAGTTTCCAATATGAACGTCTGATACGCGCGCGTATCCCCGATATCTCCCCTGTTATCCGATACCCGATCTGAAAACCCCCCATCCGATACGATCCCGATATCTGATGTTTAGAACCTTGCTTGAAATAATGTAGACGGCATCTACGAATGGATCTTGCATTCAGATGTCGTAAGGTTGTATTTGAGTGGGAAGGATTCGACCTCGAATCTTTCCGGAATAACACAAGTCTAGTCTCTCTGTGTGTGTGTGTGTGTGTGTCCACACGAGCTTTAGTTGCATCAGGATAAGGATTTGAGTTGGTCTTGTGTTAAAATGTGGTACCAAAAAGTGTTCTTTAAAATATGCAGTTATATTTTGTTATTGAGATTGAAATGTTGATAAATTTATATGATCAAAGCACAAAGATTTATAAGTAGGCGATGTCAAGTTAAAATTGTGATTAAATTAGGCGATGTAAAGCTGAAATTATATAGTGATCTATTAGGTAATACTCTCAGTTATAAAGAAAATGTTGTCGGAAATTTATCTTAAATTACTAATTATCATGATGATCAAGAAAGATGATTAGGATAATGAGGTGATTAAACTGGGGCCATTACAATTCTTGGCTACCTTGAGTTGCGGATTTAAGATCACTATTTATGTGTTCTATCTATCATAGATAAAGTAAGTGAACTGAGAAACTTCCACTTATGTTTTAACTGATTCTATATGAAACTCATTATGTTTTTCTAATAAATATTCTTACTGATTGATGAGAAGGCAGTTGTTAAAATCATGGGAGGGAGTTTCCTTATTTATGTTGGGAAAATGAAAAATTAAAATATGAACTTTGAGCTGAATTAAGGCATGATCCGTTGATAGAATCAACAGATAATGGTTGGATTGTGTTCTCCTTGCATTGGGGATGAACGTGGTATATTTACATGTTTGAGTCCGTTTTAGAATGAATGAGATATTTAAGTTTAAAGTTTGTCTAATTTAAAAGCTAAAACAGACTAAAAGTAATTAAAAGCATTTAGTACCACATTGAACATGGATGGACAATTGAAGTGTTTAAATAGAGGAAAATTGGAATAAAGGGTGTGCCCTTTGGTACTTGAACTTTTCACGCGCGATTGGGGCGAACCATGCCCGCGCGCGCTGCCGCCCGCCCGGCCTAGCACCAGCACCGGGCTCGGGTCTGAGCATAGGCATGGGTCCAACCTGGCCCAGTTCTTTTGAACGGGCCACATGGGTTTGATGCTACAATAGGTCTCGACCCGACCCACTCCACTACTCTCGCATTGCGCTGCAACAGTTGGAAGAAACTGCTGCAGAGTGTTATACATAGCTCCTTTCCATGGATTAGAAACACACCGCGAACAATTATTCTCTCCTTTTACACAGAAGATCAGTTCTAAAACAAGTTGGACTAAAGATCAGATTTCTGAAGAAAGATTCGTTCTAAAAGAAGGCTTAAAAAATTCAACAGATTCTTAAGTAGAATTGTTGTCTGAATCTCTGACGTTCTAAGACATTAATTCTTCTCTCCCTCCTTTCTCTATAGTGAACAATCCTCCAAAGTTAAGACAAATATTCTCTCTGAAATTTGTCTTCATCCTGCTGTATTAGAATCCTGTAGAATCCTGTGAAAGTACTTATTAATTACGATTTGACCGTATGGTGATTTAATAGTGCTATCCTAATACCGTGAAGGAGTGTTGTATCTTGGGAGACCAACGTTCAGAAACTCGTTAGCACGGGGACGTAATTCTCTTAAGAAGATTCACTACATGCGTACCTCACTCCAAATGCTGTAAAAGTGAACTAACATTCTTTATACAGGGATTATACTGAAATATTTATGCTCATAAATATTACTGTATATTGAAACTGATTAATACTGGTCGAATTGGTGTTTAACCAATGAAGGTAATTAAAAGGTGGCTCTATAATTAAAGAACGTTCTACTGAACAGAAAATCTCCCACCTGATATTCACCGACCTGGCTAGTTATATTGGTAATATTGATTAGTTGTCAGATTGATTCTTGCATCTAACAATTTACATGCAATATCTTATGTAAATGAAAAAAAAAATTTAAAATAAAAAACAAAAATTATTTCTTGTTGCAAATACGCTGTCACATACAAATAAGAGGTAGCAAAGAAAAAAGGACAAGAAGAAAGGAGAAAGGGAAGATGAAGTCTTTTCAAGCTCACTCTACTAGTAAATGCTCAGTCCAGCTACAGTTGAAAGTTGTTTTAAAGCAAGCTCTCCCGTAAACAGAATGATATCAATCAGATAATGTGTATTCAACTACAACGGATTCATAATGGAGTTCAATTCCAGTAAAAAAAAAAAAAAAGACTAGTAATTTGATGAAGACAATACCTCGTGAAGAAATTATTCAGTGGAAACGCTGATAAACAAGCGGAGATCTGAGCAGCGAACACAAGTCCACGGAATCAAAGGAGGATCTAAACAATAAGAATGTACCCACCGCTCCTGACAGACATGGCAGCATACAAGGAGATCCTCTGGTTCGCGATTGTGACAGGCATAGCAAAAAGAATCTACGGGCTTCAAAATCATACCAAAACAGAAAACTTTATCAAGTTCAGGAACTCTCACAGCATAAAGAATAAGAATATTGGACAAATTAAAGTACGATAATAATCAAGCAGTCCTTTGCAATACTGGGTTTCTTAGGACAACAGAAATATATACGTACCAAGGTGGCATGGCGGTCAAGTCTGCTACCAAGAAGCATGTAGGTTTCTGTGTTTGATGCATCACAGGGGATAGTTTGTGAGTAAATCTTTTGATCATCACAGGCAGTCTCAAATTTTGTGATGTGTGAGAAGCTGGTTTTGCAAAGAGGACATGTTGAGCCGACTCCCTTCAAGGCCTGGGGGGGAACAAATCACCAGTCTCCGTCAAGCAATATACAGTGAAAAAAACTGCAAGTAGCCATTGTTGTAATAGTGGGCTTCTAATGTAAAAGATGGTAAGTATAGAGAGAAAGACAGATAGCAATATAAGCTAATAGAAACAGAGAACAGCACACCAGTGTTTAACGTGGTTCGATCAATGTGACCTACATCCACGGAGAAGACAGCAAGTGGAATCTACTAATCAAAAGGGGAGAATATAAGAGATTACAACTCAAATCTCACCCACCCAAACCCAATGAAACCCAACTCACTAGAGCTTAATAAAAGGAAGATAAATAGTAAGAGAAAGGATAGAACAATACAATATTTGGTAACTCTCTCTTCTTACTTCCTTCCTCCTTGAAATCTTATGCAATGTGGTGCCTATTTATAGACAAAACTTTCAAACCCTTTCATCACTTCACCCTACACATACATCAAAATCATAGGGTGGCTATGATCTTCATAGTGCAGCTATGATCTTCATAAGGTGGCTATTGATGGCTTTTAGGGTGGCTAGAGATTTCATAGGGTGGCTAAGATTATGATTTGGTTTATTCATTAAAGACATATCAACAAATCTTCACCTTGTCTTAAATAAATAACAAATATCTTCACCTTAACTTGAACTGTATCAAGCGTCCTTTGGATTCTTGTTGTCTTCTCTAGCCTCGACGGGCTTAACCTTCACCATTTTGAACACCAAGCAAATCGAGACAGTACTCGAACTTGTGCGAAGGTACAAGCTTTATCATCATATCTGCTGAATTATCTGCGGTATCAATTTTCTTAACTTTGATGACTTCAATTTCTCGAATAAAGTGATACCTGACATCAATGTATTTGGTTCTCTCATGATACATCTGGTGCTTCGTCAGATGTATAGCACTGTGTCTGTCACAAAACACCGTAGTTACTCCTTGGTGTAAGCCGAGATCTTCAACCAAGCCTCTTAACCAAATAGTTTCTTTCACTGCCTCTGTAACTGCCATATACTCTGCCTCCATAGTAGACAAAGTAACTGTCGACTATAAAGTCGCCTTCCAACTAACGGCACTACCTGAAAGAGTGAAAACATAACCTATCAGAGATCTTCTATCCAAATCGCCCGCAAAATCTGAATCTGAATATCCTACAATTTTGCAATCAGAATTAGTTCTCCTGTCAAAACACAGACCAATATTAGTAGATCCTTTTAATATCGCAAAATCCATTTCACTGTCTGCCAATGGCCTTTTCCTGGCCTATCCATATATCGACTTACGACACTGACTGCATGTGAAATGTCCGGTCGAGTGCACACCATAGCATACATAATGTTTCCAACTGCACTGGTATAAGGAACATGAGACATGTACATCTCTTCTTCATCAGTTTGAGGAGACAAATCTGCTGAAAGTCGAAAATGAGCAGCAAGTGGAGTTTTCACAGGTTTGGCATCAAGCATGCCAAATCTATCAACACCTTCTCGATGTATTTCTTCTGAGATAGGAACAATTTTCCTTCTTGCCTGTTCCTATGATTTCCATTCACAAAATCTTCTTCACTGCTCCCAAATCTTTCATCTCAAACTCTTGTTTGAGTTGAGCTTTCAACTTATCAACTTCAGACATGTTTTTAGCTGCAATCAATATGTCATCAACATATAAAAGCAAATATACAAAAGAACCATCATTAAGCTTCCGATGATAAACACAACTATCATATTTACTCCTAGAGTAACCATGCTTAATCATAAAAGTATCAAACCTCAAATACCATTGCCTAGGTGACTGCTTCAAACTATAAAGAGATTTCGTTAACCTGCACACATGGTCTTCTTTGCCTTCAATAACAAATCCTTCTAGTTGATGCATAAAGATTTGCTCTTTAAGCTCGCCAAGAAGAAAGTCTGTTTTCACATCAAGTTGCTCGAGCTCCAGATCGAACCAAGCAACCATGGCTAGCAACACACGAATAGAGGTGTGCTTTACAACTGGAGAGAATACTTCATTGAAGTAGACACCCTCTGTTTGAATGTAGCCTTTGGCTACCAAGCGTGCTTTGTATCTTACAGGCTCAGCACCAGAAATTCCTTCTTTCTTCTTAAAGACCCATTTGCAGCCAATAATTTTCTGTCTGCTGGGCGGCTTCACTAGCTCCCATATTTGGTTCTTGTGAAGAGATTTCTCTCTTCAGGCATAGCAACAGTCCATTTTGCAGCTTCATCAGAACTGATAGCCTCATTGTAGGTGGAAGGCTCTGAAATCTCAATAGATTCTGCCACACTTAGAGTATAAGCGATCATATCTGCATAGGCGTATCTCTTAGGTGGACAGATCTGCCTTCTTGCTCTTCTGGTGGTAATAATGTACTGTTGTTTTTGCAGTGTATCATCACCCAAAGTTGAACCTTGAGCATGACTGGTTCAACGCGAGTGCTCTACTGCACTCCTTCTGTAACTTTACTCTCAAGCTCCACCTGCTTGCTTGCTTCCTCTCCTGAACCTGTAATATCAACAACAGACTCCTTTCTCGGTTGAAGCATGTAATTTTCATCAAAAGTAACATCCCTACTAATAACAAATTTAGGTGACTTAGGATTAGGAAACCACAACCTGCATCCTTCACCCCAGTAGCATAACCAAGAAATATAGTTTTCTTTGCCCTAAGTTCAAGCTTACTATCATTTACATGAAAATAAGCAGGGCAACCAAATACTCGTAAATGAGAGTAATTAGTGGGGGTACCAGACCATACATCTTCAGGAGTCTTAAAATCAATAGCTGTAGAGGAGACCGATTTACCAAATAGCAAGCTGTATTTACTGCCTCGGCCCAAAAGCATTTTGACAAACTAGTATTAGAGAGCATATACCGAGCTCTCTCCAACATTGTCTTATTCATCCTTTTGCAACTCTATTCTGTTGTGGTGTGTACCAAACTTTACGATGCCGCACAATTCCTTCAATTTTGCAGTATTGATCAAACTCCATGGAACAAAACTCCATTCCATTGTTGGTCCTAAGGCGCTTCACCTTCTTTCATGTTTGCTTTTCGATCATAACCTTCCACTGCTTGAAGGTAGCAAACACATCTCTCTTATGCTTGAGAGGATACACCCAAACTTTTCTGGAATAATCATCAATTAAAGTTAGAAGATAACTAGCTCCACCTTTCGATGGAACCTGAGAGAGACCCCAAACATCTGAATGGATGTAGTCTAAGGTATCTTTAGTCCTGTGAACACCTGTACCAAAAGAAACTTTGTGCTGCTTGCCAAAAACACAATGTTCACAAAAGTCAAGCTTTCCTATTTTCTGGTCACAAAGCAAACCTTACTTACTCAATACATGTAGTCCTCTCACTTATATGCCCTAACCGCATATGCCACAAACGAGTGGTATCTAAGTCTAGATCTTCTGACATTGACACAACGAGATCACCTGTCACCGTGCTACCTTGAAGGATATAAAGGGTATCCATCTTCTTTCCTTACATCACAACAAGAGAGCCTTTGCTAACTCTTAAAACTCCACCTTCAGCTGAAAACTTATAGCCGTTGGAGTCAAAGACGCCCAAAGAAATTAAATTTTCTTCAAATCCAGCACATGCCGAACATTACTCAACGTCCTTACAATACCGTTATGCATTCTAATCTTGATTGACCCAATACCAATTGTCTTGCAGGGCATGTTATTTCCATTAAGACATTACCACCATCAATTGGTTGGTAAGTCACAAACCAGTCCCTATAAGGACATATGTGATAAGAACAATCTGAATCAAGAACTCACTCATCTCGTGGACGGGCATGAAGGACGGTAACTGAAAGAACCTCATGTGATGTGGAGGCTTCTTCTACAACACTAACAACCGAAGATTTCTCATCTTGAGATTTCCTCCTTATATCTTCTTTTTCTTTGAGCTTAAAACAATCTTTTTTATAGTGTCCAAACTTATGACAATAGTGACACTCAATATTTTTTTACCTAAATTTAGATCTAGATTTTCCTCGAGATTTTTCTCTACCCTTCTCTGTACAACTACAGACGAACAAGCCTTCAGCTTGATCCTCACTTCCTACAACTGACACCTTTTGTCTTAACTACTTAGAATGTAAAGCTGATTTGACATCTTCTAAAGAGAGTGTATCTCTACCATAGAGCATACTATTAACAAAATTTTCAAAGGAAGGAGGCAATGAGCATAATAAGATGAGAGCCCGATCTGCTTCATCTATTCTAACATCAATATTTTTAAATTTATGAGAATTTTATTGAGCTCATCTAAGTGGTCTTTAATTGGCGTACCTTCCTTCATGCGAAGGGTGAAGAGGCGCTGCTTCAAGTAAAGCATGTTGGTCAGGAACTTTGTCATATACAAGCTCTCTAATTTGAGCCATAAACTGGTGGCGGTATCTTCATCGGCAACCTCCCGCAAAACTTCGTCGGCTAGACAAAATTGTATGGCACTATGCGCCTTCATCTCGAGTTCTTCTTTTACGTCCTCAAACATAGATTCTGGCAACTTGCCCTTACCGGATAAGACTTTCAACAAGTCTTGTTGCACCAAGAGAGCCCGCATTTTGACTCTCCACAAACTGAAGCTATTTCTCCCGTCGAATTTCTCTACTTTGTACTTTACCGAAGCCATCTCGAAACCCACAAGAAGATAACACTAGCTCTGATACCAGTTTGTTGTAGTAATGGGCTTCTAATGTAAGAGATGATAAGTATAGAGAGAAAGACATATAGCATTATAAGCTAATAGAAATAGAGAGAACAGCACACCAGTGTTTAACGTGGTTCGGTCAATGTGACCTACATCTACGGAGAAGATAGCAAGAGGAATACACTAATCAAAAGGGGAGAATACAAGAGATTACAACTCAAATCTTACTCACTCAAACCCAATGAAAATCAACTCACTAGAGCTTAACAAAAGGAAGATAAATGGCAAGAGAAAGGAGAGAACAATGTAATATTTGATAACTCTCTTTTCTCACTTCCTTACTCCTTGAAATCTCATGCAATGTGGTGCCTATTTATAGGCAAAACTTTCAAACCCCTTCATCACTTCACCCTACACATACATCAAAATCATAGGGTGGCTAAGATCTTCATAGGGCGGTTATGATCTTCATAGGGTGGCTAAGATCTTCAGTGCGGTTATGATCTTCATAGGATGACTATTAATGGCTTTTAAGATGGCTAGAGATTTCATAGGGAGGCTAAGATTATGATTTGGTCTATTCATTAAAGACATATCAACAGCCATAAACAACTTCTATAGAGAAATAAGCTTTCTCATCTCATTTTAAACCAGAAATGAAGTAAATATCTCACCTACTAACAAAGACTCTTTCTGCTATTACCAACGGAAATGAATTGGTAGTTCATTTTTAACTACAATAATGGTTTTATATCATTTTACTGATATTCAGAAAACTTGGCCAGTTCGTTTTTTGAGCCTTGACAGCAATGAGACATGCACAATAGCTGACCCTCATTGTAATGGGAAAAGGCTTACATGAAAATGATGGCCTATTCCATCTGTCTAGGCACCTCAACTATGGTATTGTTTGGTTACCTCAGTTGGGAAACTTAACAAGCACTGCTTTAAGATTATCAATGATTTCTAGTCTGGGAAGTCCAACCTGAAAATTCTTGATTCTTTAAAGATTCAGTTCATTCACTCCGAGGACACATTTTGTATCATGGATGTTTGATACCAATAATTGGGACTGTACAATTCATAGTTGATGGTTAGAGATACAATTGGTGTTGTAGGCTATGGCCTCCAGTTCAAAGACAACTAAAGACAGCTAACAAGTGCTGCTTTGTGAATAGGTGCCTGGTTATGAATCTTATGATTATAAAGTATGACTTACAAATATGTAATCATGAGGTTTAAGAATAATTTGTGAAGCTCTGCTGCCAAAATACTGCTCATGTATATAACTGCAACAATTATATTGCTTGGTACCATATATCATTTTTGCTGGTCCAAACCGTGGACACAGATGGGTCAATTTTACAACCTAAATCAGATAAATAGGTATAATGATACTAACTTTCAAATATGTAGATTGTGAACACAACATATAATATAATGAGTGTGAAATGTCTAGTCGCTGAGAAAAAAGCCTGTCTTGATCCAGAATGCGGCTATGAAAAAGTGCTACAGAAAACAGTGAAAAATAGAGAAAGATACATACCATACAATCAGCCCATTGTTGAATGCACGAATAACAAAATCGATGTCCACAAGATAAAACCCCCCTTGTGGAAGAAAAATCTGTCCAGCATATTACACAAGACAATCTTGTGTTTGAATCCAGACAAGATGCTTTACCTAGCTCATCATTTCTGCTTCTTTCTTCATTCTGATTGTCTCCCACGTCAAAAAAGTCGGCCTTTGTTTGAATATGCTCGTAATGCTCAAGTTGTGAAGTTCCAGGGCCAGATAATGCACAATTCCTCGAGCTATTTGAGCTTAGTGAAATATGAAAATTATTCTGCTCTTCTATGCCTTCATTTGTGTCAAGTGCCGCTATCCCCGTGGTCAATTCTTGAGTTGATGGTACAATCATACTGCTTGAATTTGCTAAATCAGCACAAACAGGAATGTTTTCTTTAAGAGGGCTGTGGCTTTCTCTAAGGTGGTCGTCAAGTATGACACAATCTACATGAGTATCAGACACACTCTTCTTTGTAAGGCGACGACTTCTGCGAACTGGTTCACCAGTAACATAAATTCCAGAAACATTGCAAAAGTTTCTTTTGTTACCTGATGTGCGTATCTGCAATAACAAACTAAGATTCCTCAGGCTGTTTGCAGAAACAGAAGCTAAGTCCTTAGATAACTCGGTGACTTAAGATCAGTAATTTTTCTCAGTAAAACTCTTGAGAAATTTGAAGAAGATAACTGATAGTGCATGATCTATCTAATTTTATTTATGACAGGACAGGGAAGGAAAGAAAATTTTAAAAAAAATATCTTTAACTTGGAGACAGATAATGTGTTTACATTTCACATCTATAACTACATTCAAACATATAAAACCAGATAGCAGCTACGGGGAAATGGATATTATTATATCATTGACAAACAAAAGGTCCCACTCAAAGCAACTATACCAAGCAAAAACTCATCGGTGCTGATTGGACATTGATTGCATAATTAAATGACAAGAGATCATCTTCACCCAATAAAACAAGTGCATTCAGATTCCACAACAGCAACATTCTAACTTATTGCTTTTAATGCTATATTACTATCAAGGCAGAGTACTTTGACATATCTGTGTCGCTATAACTGAACTTACCAACCTATATAAAGAAGAAACCCCTTAAACTATGTAGATGATTCTCAATTGGAGTTTGTCCCTGTCATATGGTAAGTCAGGATTTGTCCCCGTCATGTGTAATGTCAGCAGAACATAGTAATTGGTAATCAATCATTTCAAATAAGCAGATCTACCATAAGGACAGTCAACCCAACAATATGAGTTGACCGAGCACCATTCCAGGACAGTAGCATAAAAACTAGTATTATTTGAGCAGTTCCATACACCATAACCAGTCATCTGTGACAGCATATAACCATTGATTCTAGTTTCATATACCGTAACATGTAGAGAGAGAGGGCAAAAATAGGAGATAGAGTTTTTTAACTCTATGACAGGACTTCAGTCGACCAGGCGGTCAACCGACATGCACAAGGCTTGGATCGGTCAGCCGGACGGTCGACCGATGTTGCACGCGGAAGAGGAACCAAGTTGGGTCGGTCAACCGCCATTTTCAATAAGTCCTGTAACGACAAAGGACTTTACGCGATCGACCAGGCAGTCGACCGCACACTTGGGTCAGTCAACCAGCTGGTCGACTGGCAGTCGGGTCAGAACTGATTCTGGACCCGACCTGGAGCTATTTTGGGGGTTTCTTCTCCTCCCTATAAATAGAGGATTTAACCCATTTTTAGAGTTAAGGATTTATGGTGAGAGTTCTTAAGAGAAACAATTATAATCCTATTGTATCTTGTGTAAATCATCAATAGTTCTCTCTCTTCTACCCGTGGATGTATGCATCTTGTGAAACCTCGAAAATCTTGGTCTCCCTCTTTTGTGTGTGTTTGTAATCTAGGCTTTGTGTTCTTGCCATGCTCCAACCCCAACAAGTGGTATCAGAGCTTTAGGCAATGCTTGGACTAAGTTTGGTGAATCGGATCGTTGTTTGTAAGCTTGGATTTTCGAGATCTGAATCTTTTGTTGGATAAAAATCGGAATTTTATTGGATAAAAATTGATTTTTTATTGGATTGGATCTAGTCTACAATTGTTTGGTAGAGTGGATCTTTAGTTTGAAGCTTGGATCTTGGAGATTGAAAGATTCGGTTGGATAAAAATCGAATTTTTACCATATTGGATCTCGTCTTCAGTCTTGGTGGAGAGATCAATTGGAAACTCATTTTGAACTTCAATTGGAGGTAAAAATCTGAACTTTATCATTTGTAGTTCCATTCCATAGTTATTTCGTTTGTGTGGTTGTGGGATTTAGAGAAATGACCAGAGAAACATCCAGTAGGAGTGATTCTTTTGTAGTAAAGAACATTCAGAATGTTCATCACATGAAGATAGATGTAGTGAAGTTTGATGGCACAAATAATTTTGGATTGTGGAGATGCGAAATAATGGATGCGCTGAATGCACAGAATTTAGAGGATACTCTTTAGCTTCAAGAAAGACCTGCCGAAGTAGATGAGAAAGTTTGAAAGAAAATGAATAGGAAGACATGTGGCGTCATTAGGTTTTGCTTACACAGGACTTAAAGTATGATGTGATGAATGAGAATTCTGGGAAGTCGATTTGAGAGATTCTAGTGAGTAAGTACTTGATGAAGAGCATCAAGAACCGCTTGCATTTGAAAAGGAGACTTTATCATTTCCAGTTGAAAAGAGAAACCTCCATTACTGATCACATCAATATCTACACAAAGCTTCTCACGGATTTGGCAAGTTTGGACATAGGGGTCGAGGATGAAGACAAAGCGTTGATATTATTGAGTTCTCTCCCCGATGAGGGATATGAGACTTTTGTACTTATCTTGATCAATGGGAGGACATCCCTTAGCTACAGTGAGGTAACCGCTGCTCTTGTGAATCTTGAATTGAGGAGGCAAGACAAGTAATATTCTACCATTGACACATCGACAGAGGTATTAACCGCGAGAAGTAGTCCAATTCGAAGAAGAAGAAATCAGCAGAAATTCAATTGGAAGCCAATGGTTGGTGATCGCAAATTGGAGAAGGATCAGTGTGCCTTCTGTAAAGAGAAAGGATACTGAAAAAGTTATTATCCACAGCTCCATGAGTCGAAGGAGTCACGATCAGAGGCCAATATCTTAAGGTCAGATGGTAATGATTCCGACTCTTCTTACTTTTAATTTTCTATTACACCATCAAGTTGACATTCAGATGGGTCTAAGTGGGTATTGTTGCCCGGACTCCTTTCACCCTAATTTTGATGATGACTAACTTATGAAGTTATTTTACTAATGATCTTATATTTATTAAGTCTCAAATATTGATCAAGTTCTTAGTTAGTGTTTTAGCTTCAATAAAAGACTCGAAATCAAGATTCGAAGCTATCACGTATTGATTCAAGAGCTCGCATTTAAAGATCACATCAAGTACTCAAGATGAAGCCAAGCTCGTTTGAATCGTGTTTTGGATCAAGTCGACTTGGAGAAGAATATCGACAAGAAGACTTTGGTCTAAGTTTGTTTATTAGTTTAGATCTTGTATAAGGATAAAATAGTATTGAATTGCTCAAGTTCACACATACAAGTTTATTTATCATTTTCATGATAAATAGTTTTCGTTTCAGTTTAACCGTTTCGTTTTAAAAATTTATGTTTACATGGTTTACATCTCAATAGAATAAGCTTTATGGTTTATATATGTGTTGGACGCTATCCACACATATTAGAACTTTTTTGTTTATTGAGAAACTTCTATGAGTTTTGGTTTATTATGTATACGGTTTTCTGTTTCGAATTATCATGTATACATCTTTCCATTTTATGAATAGATTACATCAAAACAAGTACATAATTTATGTGTATTGGATTTCATCCATATGCATTTATGCTTCATATCTTAGATAACTTATTTTGATGTATCTAGTTCATGTGTTTAAGTTTTGTTTTTATCAAAATTTATTTTGGTATTTATTGTCAAAAACAAGTATATATTATTTACTATGTGTATTGGATTCTAATTATGCACATCATATTTCAAATGTGTTTCAAGAACTTATTTTTTATCTATATATGTTTTAGAGAAATCGGATTTTCATTTCAAAGTTTGGGTAGTGAAAAATACAGTTTTTGGTTTATGCCTAAATTTCTAAGCCTAAAAAATTGTTCACTTGTTTGTAATATATGTTGATTTTTTATCTCACATATTTGTATTTCAAAGTATTTATATGAACTTATCTTTGTGAAATTTATGAGATTTTATTGAAACTTTATGTGTTTCAAAGCCCAAGTTTTAAACCCTCAAAATTGCAATTTTGGGCTGCTTACGGTCGACTGACTGGTCGACCGCAGGCTGGCTCGGTCGACCGACGTGCACATATCCATGAGCCCAATTAACAGTCGACCGACTGGCTCAACCGTACGTTCGGGTCGGCCCTAGTCGACCGGGCGGTCGACCAACAGACAGTTACACTATCTGTTGTTTGGGGGTGGTCGATCGGTAACCCCAACGGTCGAAAATTTGACTGTTGGCGGTCGACCGACAAGTCATTCTGACCTATTCTGAGCCCCAACGGTTATATTTTTCTGGCTCTATAAATTGGGTTTTCTTGGCCAGATTTTAATAAGATTTTTGAGAGCTAAAATTCCTATCTTCAACTGAGTTTCTGTAGAACTTGACTTAATTAATCACCTATTTAAAACACTTGAGTGCCTTAGGGAGATAATATGAAAACAAGAATTCACGTAGGATACTTATACTAAATATTATATCATGCATATACTAGTATATATGTATATGAGTTTAAATACACACATGCATGTTGACTTTTTACCGTACTCCCCACCATACTTGTTAGTACAAGTACATCATGAAGGGGGAGGTATGGAGACCTTACTTATAGGAGTAAGGTAGAGGTGTAGAGAGATGATGTTAGGGGGGCACTTGGCAAGATCTCATTAAAAGAGGTGAGGTGAATAAGGAGAAAATCCTCATTTGGCAACACACACTCTCTTTCTCTTCATTCTCCAATCCAAACTCTTCTCCCTTCCTTCTTTTTTGCAGCCGGCCAAGAAGAAAGCCAGCAGCAGCCCTCAAGTTTTCCTCTCCATTTTCTTCACTCACTCTCTCTCTCCCCCCCTCTCATTCTCTCACTAATCTTTCCCTTCCTTCCTTTATACTAAAAAACCTTCCTTTACCTATATTATCTCCTCCAAAGACTTAATAGAACATGGAAAAGTGGTGAGCTAACATCACCTTAGAGGGATAATTCTTTAAGACAAAGTTTGATGAGGACATCACGCAGCTCCTATTTATCTTTTCATGCCTTAGCTTATTCAGAGGATTTAGTATTTTGTTTTAGCTTTATTTGTGCTCCTTTGTGGGCATTTAATACCACATCAGTTATTTCCTAGTAGTCCTCTTTTATAAAGCCTATATAAGGCCCCCTAGACTATTGTAATGGAGGAATGAATGAATGAATGATTAAAACTTTTCCTCAAATTGTGTGTTAAATTCTTGAGTTCAGCTGCTCTCGAGTTTAGGGCGAGAAGCCCGTGCAAGAGGTGAAAACCCAAATCTTTTCTTATCCTCAATTTAAATTTTGGTTTCGATTTGAAGGTGATTGCGATTCAGGTGGTTTTACATCATTTTGGTATCAGAGCACCGGTTTTCAATCCCCTTCAAAATTTTCCAGTCTCCAAACCCTAGATCTACGTCAGCTCCAGATTTAGATCCATTCAAAAAAAAATTACACTGTTCAAAAAAAAAATACAGTGAAAAAAAAATACACTGTTCAAAAAAAATACAGTGAACAAAAAAAAATCCTTCGAAAATCCCCAATCGCACTGTTCATCTCCTCCTCAGCAACAAGCCGCCGCCTTCGACACCCATCGCCCCGCTGCAACACCACCACCGCCACCGTCTTCATCAACATCTCCGCCGTCGTCCTCACCCTTGCCTCCGCTCGACGAAGCCGTCATCAACACCACAATCAGATCGTCGCCATCTCCGTCCTCTGTCGCCGTCGCCGTCAGAGCTCAACCACAGCCACGCCCTCCTCTTCGTCAACCGACGACTGCGGGTGGTCCTCCGCCGCCGATCTCTGCAAGTCAAAAACAAGCCGCCCCTGCGAACAGACCTCAGCCTTCTTCAGATCGCCAGGTCTGCCCTCGTGGGCGCCCAGACCTCATCGCCGACCTCCCTCGATCTTCGCTGATTTTCCTCCACCATCACAGCGACACACAACCTACTCGTCGGAGCTCCATCGCCAGTCTCCCACCCTCGTCGAGGCCCCTAGGCCTCATCGCCGCTACAGATCGGAGCTTGACCGCCCTCGTCAGGGTCTCGCTGGACCCTAGAGCAAGTCGCCTCCTCCCCCGCCTGCGCCGTCTTCTTCATCTTCTTTGTCGACGTCGACAATCTTCGCCTTTCGACCACAGCAGCACTGTGATCATCATCCTCCGATCTCCAGCCTCGTCGGTGATCGCCCCAGATCGCCATCACCAAAGCCGCCGCCGCTGTTGAAGATCTCCGCCGCTCCCGTCGAAAGAGAGATCATCGCTGCCGCTGCCGCCTTCGTTCCACCGTTGCCCTAGCCGGAGCGAATAGAGAAGAAAAGAGGAGATCGAGCTCGCCGGCGCTCCCCGACCCACAGCGCTCGCCTCCTGGATCAACCATCGCCGCCGCCATTGAGGGCTTCCCAAGCCCTAGCTTGAGATCGAGCGGAGAAGGGGCCTGGATGCTGTTGGGTTTGACCTTAAAACCCAGCCCAAATTATTAAATGGGTTTGGATTCGAACCCATAAGTTGGTTGGGCCGGATCCAAACCAAACCCGACCCAGTCAAGACCCGTTCAGGGTTTTAAGAAAATTTATAGCGGGTTGCGGGTCCGGGTTTAGACGGGTTGAGTGATTATAACCTGAACCCAACTCGATCCACTTCAGTGACGTCACTGCTGACATCAGCAACCGGGTTAACCCACTGAGTTGACTCAGTCCAGATCCAGCTCGTCCTGACTCAGTCCAGAATCGCAGCGTCACTTCAGATAGCTGTTCAGGGCTCATTTCAAGTCCAAATCGAGCCGTTTTCGAGGCAGTGGATTCGTGACGACCAGTACGACGCGCCTACAGCAGTCTCATTCAGGTTTGAGCTACGGTCGCCTTCCCAGGCGTGAACGACTCCACCTCAGGTGATATCACAACTTGACTTAGTTCATTAACTGTTGATTACTTGCAACTACTATACGGATTGCTATAAATAATTTGTTGGTAGAAGTGCTATTTGCTTCGATCTAGTGGTTGCATCTTTTCATCATTTTAGGAAAGCATTTTATTTACATTTAAAGTTTAAACTTTAGGAAATTTTTTGTTTAGTGCATACATTTAGTTTAATTGACTTTTGGGCTCTCCACTGCATCTGCCTGCTTGCTTGAGTCATCATGACTAATCAGTATTATAGGGACTCCCACTTAGACCAGCTACACAATCTCCATCAGGGTCATATGTCCGTTCATGAGTAATTAACATATTTAAGGACTTAACCCATCGTAGTGAAGTGAGAGAGCACCCTTCTGAGACTCTAACTAGGTTTATTTGGGGTTTACGGCCTAAAATAAAACGTGCTATGATTACTGGCCCCTATGAATTAGACACTGTTGAAGAAGCCTTTGAAGTTGCCTTAAAATTGGACTTGACTTTCAAAACGCTAATCAATGCCAAGGTCAAATGTTCTAAATGTAAGGGCTATGGACATTATAATTATCAATGCCCCTCGGAGAGTCAACATGTTAGAACTGTGCCCACTGATGAAATTGACGACTCGAAGGCTGTTAAGGATGACCAAGTCTCTTCTAAAACTGTTAATATAATTGAAGATATAACAGTTGATTCTGTCACACAAATTATTGATGAAATTCACATGTCTTCTGATAGTGCCAATGATGACGTGGACGAGATAGTTGAACCTAATATACCCACTGTGCCTAATCAGCCATTCGAGTCTCTTGTGTTGAACCTAGTTTTATGGTTATTCCTATCAATCATCTTTTAGGGAGTCACCTGAATTTCTTGCCAAGTCCAGCAAATGGTTTCTAATACTTCTTTTTCGGGTTGTTTAGAGTTTGTGCCCGAATCCCGTGTACCTCCATTGTTAGATGTGTGTCCTTCTAGGAATATTATATCTCTCGTTCTCCCATCGTTAGGAGCTATGCTTAGAATACCTACTGCTTTGCATCTGCCTGTTGCACATATTGATGATATCACTAGGCTGATAGCAATTTACAATAACACCTACAAATTTACTGCATATCCATATAGTATTTTGCAGGAATTTACAGTTGATGATAGGGTGATGGTTACGAGTTACTCTGAGGCCACGAGAAAGTTGCACGCTCGGTGTGAAGATTTCGAAATGACTCTGAAGAGGATTGTGTACATTGCTTACGAGTTGGATAGCCCGTGGGATCCTGGTATCAGCTCCGCTTTCTGCCAGGACGATGCATCTCGCTCTACTCGCTGTTCCTTGATCGTGCTGCTATCTTCCACCATCGATCTGTCAAGGAGACCAGCTCCTCCTCCGCCACCATGGTCTCGACATGATGTACCCATGTTGCTGCCACGACCACCACCTTGGCCAGATTGAGATGCTTCGTGAGGAGAGTCCTCACTCGATAGGGTCGAGTTTCTCCCACCCCGAGGGAATTGATGAGGACATCACGCAGCTCCTATTTATCTTTTCATGCCTTAGCTTATTCAGAGGATTTAGTATTTTGTTTTAGCTTTATTTGTGTTCCTTTGTGGGCAATTAGTACCACATCAGTTATTTCCCATTAGTCCTCTTTTGTAAAGCCTATATAAGGCCCCCAAGACTATTGTAATGGAGGAATGAATGAATGAATGATTAAAACTTTTCCCCAAATTGTGTGTTAAATTCTTGAGTTCAGCTGCTCTCGAGTTTAGGGTGAGAAGCCCGTGCAAGGGTTGAAAACCCAAATCTTTTCTTATCCTCAATTTAAATTTTGGTTTCGATTTGAAGGTGATTGCGATCCAGGTGGTTTTACATCAAAGTTGGCCTAGGTTAACAAGTTAGGAGGGTGATTTTGGTTAAAGAAAATAAGCAATTATTAAGCCTACTACACCCCTCTTATACTCTTTCAATTATAAACAACTAATGATGTTGTTATGATCTTGTAGACTCCGTTATTGCCGGTAACCAAGCTTGATAATCGGGGATATTCTCTTCAAGGGTAAGTACAACATCCAAACTCCAAAATAATAATAGATAGTTGTCAAGTTTGAAGTAGAGTAGAATTGCTAAATTAGAAGTAGATGTGGATATGAATGATAATACATGTGTACGGCTTTTACATTTTAAGTATGCATTATGGACAATCTTATGATAAACATATTGTAGCTATTTTCATGTATGCTTACCATTGTGCATGATTGATAACTTTATTATGTGTATATATGGCAGTCAAACACATGCCTCTTAAGAAGAAATAGTTTTATGAATAAATATAATACTTGATTTTATGCATATATACGGCTACGCATAAATTATGATGATATAATGTGTTAGTTACCTTGAAAAGGCTCGCATGCTGTTAACTTAGCAAGTTATTATGTATACATGTTAATGACTTTCATAATGTTGGCATATTGTAAAATAGAAATCATGAAAATCATTTATGTTGATATTACTTTATGAATCCTTACATGTTATTTCATGAAAGATATAATTATTGCACATTTGGAGGAAGGGACCGGATTGAACCGGAGGTGACCGAAGGGGAGATCTTACGATAACGTATAGGAGGAAGGGACCGTGTTGAACCAGAGGTGACCAAAGGGGAGAATATTACGTTGAATAACGTATAGAAGGAAGGTACCGTGTTTAACCAGTGTTCTAAATATCCCCGATATAACCCCGATATTGCGCCGTTATTGCGTTTACGGTACCTAACCGCAATGATTTGGTACATCCAAACCGATATAGCGTTTTTCATTCAAAATCACCGATAAATAAGCATGGACCCGATATATCAGCCGCAATTTTAGCGCTTTTGAACCCGATATAGCATTTTACACCCAATTTCTAAGTTAGGTATTTGGGTAATTCGAGTGATGTGGCAATGTGACATTTTTAAAGATTCTACACTTGGATAATGATTATGGATTTATAAGCTTAATGTAAGTTATCGAGTTAAGTATATCTTAAACATATAAGTATGAAGTTTTATGTAGATTTATATAATTTATGCATATATTGTCTTATTGAGATGCGATTTAAGACATGAAGATATTTATATTTACAGTCTAATTTTGACATCCGATTTTTGAAAATATCCCTGATATATCCCCATCTCCAATAAATTTTTCCGGCCGATGTAGCCGTTGTGGCCGCCATTTAGAACACTGGGTTTAACCAGAGGTGACATTGAGATATATTTCTAGTATAACGAAGAATATAATCTCGGTTGGAGCATTGAAAGCGGAGGGCCTCATAGGGACTCTTGGAGAAGGCGTTGTCAAGATATCTAGTGGCTCGTTAGTTGTTCTGAAGAGCATTAAACGCAACAATTTGTACTACTTGATGGATAGTGTAGTTACTGGATTGGCGTATTCAGGATAGTTGGATGGCGATTCCACCAGATCATGGCACAGTGGGCTCGAACAAGTTGGCTTGAAGTCAGATCAAGCATTGGGATATGCATCAACTTGTCATTTGGAAGCACGTGATAGTAGTGTTCTGGACAAGAAGAAGGTGAAATTTGGCACTGATACTCACCATTTGCATGATCTTCTTGAGTTACTGCACGTGGATGCTTGGGGTCCTACCAAGACTGCATCACTTGGAAGCCATATGTCCTTATGTATTCTATACCAGGTGAACAATGTTTGGAAATATGATATATCATGCCGAGGTTATATATGCACTTTGAGCGGAAATGTTGTGAAACCATAAGTAGGCTGACGTTAGCCGAAATCGAAGTGATGTATCTTAATAGGTCCCACGCTTGGATTAAGGATAACTAGTGATGATAGTGATAATGAAAAATATTAAGACTGGAACCGTTATAGTTTCGACAACAAGTTTTTAAACAAGTTTTTAGGGCTTCAAAATTAAAATCTCTATTTGTTTCAAAATTTTGAAAAATCAAAAGAAAACAAGTTTTGAGAATCTAGTTTCTATTCTTCAATTCATTTATCATTTCATGAGTTTTCCCAAGTGTTTTCCTTTGTGTTTCTTTTTCAAAATCTTTATTCACTCATATACTTGAGCTATTCATTGCAAAATCTATCCTCTAAGATGATTGTATTGTGAGAGATTTTGTTTGTAGTCTTTTGAGATCATCAAGTATTGTTTGTGATCATTGGATCACCAAATTGTAATTTTCTCTTATTTTGTTCTTAGTTTTGTGCCTTCCCTCTTGTGTAATGGGTGAGAGTTGGAGTTATGTACTCCTTATTTGTAGACGGTGTAATTTCTCCATGGAGGTCCCTATGTGGAAGATCCTATTATGGATAGTGAAATCCTTCTGTGTGAGGGCGGGGACATAGAGCAGTGACTCAAACCTTAAAATATATCTTGGTGTTTGTGTTTGGATCTTACTCTCTCAACTCTCAACTCTTTATATCTCGCATTGTAATCATTGTTATATCATATTTGCTTTATATTGTTTGTGTGCACACACTTGTGTATTTGCATCTATTGCATTTGTTATTCATTGATTGCATTACATTTCCCATTCAAACTTGTCGGTTTCACTCATTTCAACAAGAAGACAATTGAGCACCTCAACTTCTAATCTAGAGGAATATAGAGAAGAAGTTTTAGAGCCCTTCATAGGAAATCTGGCTTCACTTCTTGTTTGAGTTATCGTTCATCATCTAGTGCAATAGTTTTTAATTTCGCATTAATTGTCATATAGATTAGTGATACACCTATTCACCCCCTCTAGGTGTACTTTCAATTGTATCAGAATTAGCGCTCCTGATATTCAGTTAAACCACCTAGGAGTGATTCTTTTATTGCTAATCTAGTTATTTATTTTGCATATTTATTTGTTTGCATTAATGAATTATCTTACACCACCTATGCATGATGTTTCTAATATTGATATGTGAAAATTTAAGATAAGTTGTTGCTTTAAAGCCCTAAGATTGCATGTTTATCTTGCCACTATCAAGAAATCTTATATTGACAATGACAAGTATTTAGAGTCTAATACACAAGCATTGTATGCACTTAAGCAAACACTTAACAAAGATCATTTATCTATAGTTTCTCATCGTGATTCTACTTTTGCAGTATGAAACACATTGATCTTTCACAAGAAATAAGCTTCAAACATTTCAGAGAGAGAATCCATTGGAGATGAGTCCGACCAAGTTTCTATATGGTTAAAGGGAATGACTCTCTTGAGGTAATTTCGGATGCTCATCTAGATGATTGTGCTACTACTTTCAATGATGATAATGCTATGGATGCACATGTATTGAATGAAGAGCTTTTTGAGTTTGTGAAAACTTACTTTCGAAGTACAAACTTATGAAAAATAAGAGTTTTGATTTAAAAAAGGAAATGAATTGTTGTTTTCAAAACTTGATTTGATTTTAAAAGAGAAGGTTAAGATTTCAAGTGAAAGGGATTCCTTGAAAACCCAACTTGATCTTGTTTTGAAGGAAAATGAGTTTTTAAAAAATAAAAATGATTTGGATGTTGTTTTGAAAAGCAACGATGTTTGTCTTCAAGACTTAAATTTATTTTAAAAGAAAATAATTCTTTAAAAAATAAAATTATTTTAATTTCAAAAGAATTGGATTGCTTGAAATGATATTGCTTCCCAGTATTATCATGCTTCTATTGATTTATCTCCTAGTGATAAGAATTTAGTTTCACATGCTAGTTCTTTATCTTCTTATATTTAAAATGATATGTGTGTTTTAAAAAGAATGTAGATTGTTTGGGCACTTTGAGCCAATATGCTAGTAATCACAAGAAGTTAGAATCTATGTTTCTTAAGAAGCATGCTCCATATATGCATGCACACCATTCATAGTATACACATGCTCATCATGCTCACACACATGACTCTTTGTATGCTAGAGTGTATACTTGTGCACATTGCGGCCGCAAAGGCCATCTTGTAAAATTTTGTTATGATAGAATACATGCTTTAAATTTTACAAGTAAAAAATGTTTGAGTTAGGAGAGCTACTAACGCTCATAGACCGAAGAAAGTTTGGGTATCAAGATCCATTCCTATTACTCTTAATATAAGTATGGCTCTCACAAGATGTGAGAGATTTGGTGCCTTAGTGGTGGATGGGTTGTACTTAATGGACACTACATTGGATGCATCGCTATCAAGGATGTTTTAATGGGAGGACCATCATGTTTTTAGAGACTTAAAGACTAGCCTTCGGTTTGATAACTATCCCTATTCTCCTTTATTTGTTTATATTTATATGCTTTTGAGATTGAATATTTTTAGCATATCTTCGTTTTCATGTTCCTTATAGTTAAAAGCAATGCTTATTAGACTTGTGATATACATATATAGTATTTGAGATACACTCATATTTATATGGATTTATATCTTTGTATTCTCAATTATTGTTTAGTTATTGTGTACATCCTAGTTTTATAATATTTGCATTTACACTAATGATCATATTGTTTCATCTTCCATGTTTTGTTGCTTTTATGCGTATCATGTTTTGATTACATGTTTAGATGTAATTTTCATTAAAAGTTGTGTTTATACTTATACAATTAGTGAGCTACACTTGATTCTTATTTTTGTGTGCTTTATTACTCATTATACTCATCACATGTACTTGTATAACCTAGTGTTGATGATTCTTACATTTACACTCGTACTCCTATACTTGTTTTTATAACACCCTTGACATGTTTTGCTTTTAAATGAGAATGTGTTTAGTTTCATGTATGTATAAATTTTATCAAAACTACTTGATATACAAGTCTATTTTTGAGTCACTTACATTATATGCCATAAATTCTTGTGAATTCATTTCATGTTTGGATAAATATGTATACTTTAGTTTTGACAAAACATACATATGCCTTGAAGTTTATTTTTTACATTCTAAATGTGCTTCTTGAATAGTTTTTAATGATAATAAAATTTTTCATGCTTTGTGATTCCATATTTATGAAAAAAGAATTTCATATGGTTTTGATAAATTGAGCTTCACTGTCTTATCTCCAGAATATGCTTATTACATGATTTTTTAGCACTCTATATCTTTTATTTACTCATAACTTTGGATTTATGAGACTATAAGTGCTTTATAGATTTTTGAGTGTAATTATCATATTTCATGAGATATATATGATTTATTCCTTACTTGAAGAATTTCGTACTAATTTTCAAAATTACTTTAAACTAGGTTTTTATTCTTCGATTGGTAGTGTTTTAAAACTATGCTAAAATTATCTTCAAAAATTATTTTTAAAAACTTCTACCTTACAAGGGCGGTTGGTTGGGCGATCGTTCCTTATATGCTCACGGTGCATATCTTTTTAAACATGTGCATGATAGGGTAGATGTTATGAGTTATACATGATTCTTATGATATTTCATTTTGTATACTCATATTTTCTTATAAATGTATGCACATATTTCAATTGATATTTAAATTGATCATATATACATATGTTGATTTCTTGTGCTAGATTAACAATATTCATACATATATATTTTCTAACACAAATTGTTTTATCTTAAGCTTGATTTAATTCTAAATGATAGTTGACATCTTTACAAACTTATGCATTAGTTTTGTTGGTATTTCAAAAAGGGAGAGAAAAATTCTTGATTTTATTTTCAATCGGTTTTCTTACTCCCACTCTTTTGAGAAAAATATTTTATTTTAGAAAATGCTTATATTTTTTATATTGGTATCAATTGTTTACAATTAGTATCTATATAGCAAAATAGTTTATAATTTAAAAAGATTGATATCATGAATTATTTACTTTCAGTTGGTATAATTTTTATATGATATCCATGTTATTTTTCAATTGGTATATCTTTTGGTATCAAAATATTTTTATTTTTCACTTTAAATTGGTATATGTTTTTATTTTCTATTGGTATATGATTTAAATTGGTCTTTTGTCCCATTGTTCCTGATTGACAAAAAGGGAAAGAAAGATTAGTTTATATATGCATGTTTGAATGATTTTAGCGTTTATACATGCTTATATGTTTTATGCATAACCATATGCATATGTTTGAATGATTTTGATATATAGAGTTCTTATTGCATATCCATTCAATTGATATCAGAGTATTAATATATATGCATGTTTATTTGTATTTATATATATACATATAATGTTTTTATGTTTAAGTGTTTAATTGAATATCTATATGTTTATGATATGCATGAATTAAGAGAGAGTTTTTATGAAGCTAATCTTTAATCAATGCATATATAACCTCGTAAGTTTTATCATCATAAAAAAGGGGAGATTATTGGCCTAGAGGACTTTCACTCTAATTTTGATGATGACTAACTTATGAAGTTATGTTACTAATGATCTTGTGTTTATTAAACCTCAAATATTGATCAAGATCTTAGTTGGTGTTTGAGCTTCAACAAAAGACTCGAAGTCAAGATTCGAAGTTATCATGTGTTGATTCAAGAGCTTACATTTAAAGATCGCATCAAGTACTCGAGATGGAGTCAAGCTCGTATGGATCGTGTTTTTAGATCGAGTCGATTTGGAGAAGAAGATCAATAAGAAGACTTTGGTCAAAGTTTGTTTATTTGTTTAGATCTTGTGTAAAGATAAAATATTATTAAATTGCTCAAGTTCACACACAAGGTTATTTATCGTTTTCATGATAAATAGTTTTAGTTTCGGTTTAACCGTTTCATTTTAAAAATTTATGTTTGCATGGTTTACATCTCAATAGAATAAGTTGTATGGTTATATATGTGTTGGATCCTATCCACACATATTAGAGCTTTATTATTTATTGAGAAACTTACTTCTATGTGTTTTAGTTTATCATGTATACGGTTTTGTGTTTCGGAGTATCATGTATAAATCTTTCCATTTTATGAATAATTTCATCAAAATAAGTTTATATGGTTTATATGTGTATTGGATTTCATCCATATGCATTTATGTTTCATATGCTTAGATAATTTATTTTGATGTATCTATTTCATTTGTTTAAGTTTTGTTTTTATCAAAACTTATTTTGGTATTTATTATCAAAAATAAGTATATATCATTTACTATGTATATTGGATTCTATTCATGCACATCACGCTTCAAATGTGTTTCAATAACTTATTTTTGTATCTATACAAGTTTTAGAGAAATCAGATTTTCATTTCAAAGTTTGGGTGTTAGAAAATACAATTTTTGATTTATACCTAAATTTCTATGCCTCAAAAATTGTTCATTTGTTTGTAATATGTGTTAATTTTTGATCACATATTTGTACTTCAAAGTATTTATATGAACTTTTTTTTGTGAAATTTATAAGATTTTATTGGAATTTATATGAGTTTCAAAGTCCAAATTTTAAACCCTCAAAATTGCAGTTTTGTGCTGATTACGGTCAACCGCATGCTGGCTCGATAGACCGACCGGTCGACCGACGTGCACATGTGCACGAGCCCAACTTACAGTCGACCGACTGGCTCAACCCTACTTTCGGGTTGGCCCCGGTCGACCGACAGAAGTTACACTCTCTGTGCTTTGGGAGCGGTTGACCGAGCGATTGACCGGCAACCCAACGGTCGAAAAACTGACCGTTGGCGGTCGATCGTCCGATCGACCGACAGGTCATTTCTGACCTGTTCTGAGCCCCAACGACTATATTTTTTTAGCTCTATAAATGGGTTTTCATAGCCAGATTTTAACAAGATTTTTTAGAGCTAAAATTCCTGTCTTCAACTGACTTTCTACAACAAATTTTAAACAAATTTTTAGAGCTTTGAAATCAAAATCTCTATTTGTTTCAAAGTTTTGAAAAATCAAAAGAAAACAAGTTTTGAGAATCTAGTTTTATTCTTCAATTCCTTTATCATTTCAAGAGTTTTCTTAAGTATTTTCCTTTGTGTTTCTTATCCAAAATCTTTGTTTACTCACATACTTGAGTTATTCATTGCAAAATCTATCCTCTACGATCATTGTATTGTGAGAGGTTTTGTTTGTGGTGTGGTCTTTTGAGATCACCAACTATTGTTTGTGATCAAGTTGTAATTTTCTCTTTACTTTGTATTTGGCTTTGTGCCTTCCCTCTCGTGTAGAGGTGTGAGAATTGCAGTTGTGTACTCCTTATTTGTAAATGGTGTAATTCCTCAGTGGAGGACCCTTTGTGGAAGATCCTATTATGGATAGTGAAATTTTTTTATGTGAAGGCAGAAACGTAGAGCGATGGTTCAAACCTCGAAACATATCTTGGTGTTTATGTTTGGATCTTTCTCTCTCAACTCTTACTCTTTATATCTCGCATTGCAATCATTGTTATATCTATATTTGCTTGATATTGTTTGTGTGCACATACTTGTGCATTTGCATCTATTGCAATTGTTATTCATTGATTGCATTACATTTCTCATTCATACTTGACGGTTTCACTAATTTCAACAAGAAGGCAATTGAGCACCTCAACTCCTAATCTAGAGGAATATAGAAGAGAAGTTTTAGAGTCCTTCACAGAGAATTCGTCTTCACTTTTTATTTTGAGACATTGTTCATCATCTAGTGCAATAATTTTTGATTCCGCATTATTTATCATATAGATTAGCGGTACACCTATTCACCCCTTCTAGGTGTACTTTAGGTATTGGATATGGGCTCTACCTACCACATTTGTCTCAGAAGAGAGTTGTTTGCTAGCTTTGAGGAACTGGATAGCGGTTTGATGTCCATTGGAGATAGTCACACATGCCGGTTGGTGGTAAGGGTACAGTTCGAATCAGGATATATGATAAGACATTGAGATATATTTCTAGTATAACGAAGAATATAATCTCGGTTGGAGCATTGAAAGCGGAGGGCCTCATAGGGACTCTTGGAGAAGGCGTTGTCAAGATATCTAGTGGCTCGTTAGTTGTTCTGAAGAGCATTAAACGCAACAATTTGTACTACTTGATGGATAGTGTAGTTACTGGATTGGCGTATTCAGGACAGTTGGATGGCGATTCCACCAGATCATGGCACAGTGGGCTCGAACAAGTTGGCTTGAAGTCAGATCAAGCATTGGGATATGCATCAACTTGTCATTTGGAAGCACGTGATAGTAGTGTTCTGGACAAGAAGAAGGTGAAATTTGGCACTGATACTCACCATTTGCATGATCTTCTTGAGTTACTGCACGTGGATGCTTGGGGTCCTACCAAGACTGCATCACTTAGAAGCCATATGTCCTTATGTATTCTATACCAGGTGAACAATGTTTGGAAATATGATATATCAGGCCGAGGTTATATATGCACTTTGAGCGAAAATGTTGTGAAACCATAAGTAGGCTGACGTTAGCCGAAATCGAAGTGATGTATCTTAATAGGTCCCACGCTTGGATTAAGGATAACTAGTGATGATAGTGATAATGAAAAATATTAAGACTGGAACCGTTATAGTTTCGACAACAAGTTTTTAAACAAGTTTTTAGGGCTTCAAAATTAAAATCTCTATTTGTTTCAAAATTTTGAAAAATCAAAAGAAAACAAGTTTTGAGAATCTAGTTTCTATTCTTCAATTCATTTATCATTTCATGAGTTTTCCCAAGTGTTTTCCTTTGTGTTTCTTTTTCAAAATCTTTATTCACTCATATACTTGAGCTATTCATTGCAAAATCTATCCTCTAAGATGATTGTATTGTGAGAGATTTTGTTTGTAGTCTTTTGAGATCATCAAGTATTGTTTGTGATCATTGGATCACCAAATTGTAATTTTCTCTTTATTTTGTTCTTAGTTTTGTGCCTTCCCTCTTGTGTAATGGGTGAGAGTTGGAGTTATGTACTCCTTATTTGTAGACGGTGTAATTTCTCCATGGAGGTCCCTATGTGGAAGATCCTATTATGGATAGTGAAATCCTTCTGTGTGAGGGCGGGGACATAGAGCAGTGACTCGAACCTTAAAATATATCTTGGTGTTTGTGTTTGGATCTTACTCTCTCAACTCTCAACTCTTTATATCTCGCATTGTAATCATTGTTATATCATATTTGCTTTATATTGTTTGTGTGCACACACTTGTGTATTTGCATCTATTGCATTTGTTATTCATTGATTGCATTACATTTCCCATTCAAACTTGTCGGTTTCACTCATTTCAACAAGAAGACAATTGAGCACCTCAACTTCTAATCTAGAGGAATATAGAGAAGAAGTTTTAGAGCCCTTCATAGGAAATCTGGCTTCACTTCTTGTTTTGAGTTATCGTTCATCATCTAGTGCAATAGTTTTTAATTTCGCATTAATTGTCATATAGATTAGTGATACACCTATTCACCCCCTCTCGGTGTACTTTTAATTGTATCAGAATTAGCGCTCCTGATATTCAGTTAAACCACCTAGGAGTGATTCTTTTATTGCTAATCTAGTTATTTATTTTGCATATTTATTTGTTTGCATTAATGAATTATCTTACACCACCTATGCATGATGTTTCTAATATTGATATGTGAAAATTTAAGATAAGTTGTTGCTTTAAAGCCCTAAGATTGCATGTTTATCTTGCCACTATCAAGAAATCTTATATTGACAATGACAAGTATTTAGAGGCTAATACACAAGTATTGTATGCACTTAAGCAAACACTTAGCAAAGATCATTTATCTATAGTTTCTCATCGTGATTCTACTTTTGCAGTATGAAACACATTGATCTTTCACAAGAAATAAGCTTCAAACATTTCAGAGAGAGAATCCATTGGAGATGAGTCCGACCAAGTTTCTATATGGTTAAAGGGAATGACTCTCTTGAGGTAATTTCGGATGCTCATCTAGATGATTGTGCTACTACTTTCAATGATGATAATGCTATGGATGCACATGTATTGAATGAAGAGCTTTTTGAGTTTTGTGAAAACTTACTTTCGAAGTACAAACTTATGAAAAATAAGAGTTTTGATTTAAAAAGGAAATGAATTGTTGTTTTCAAAACTTGATTTGATTTTAAAAGAGAAGGTTAAGATTTCAAGTGAAAGGGATTCCTTGAAAACCCAACTTGATCTTGTTTTGAAGGAAAATGAGTTTTTAAAAAATAAAAATGATTTGGATGTTGTTTTGAAAAGCAACGATGTTTGTCTTCAAGACTTAAATTTATTTTAAAAGAAAATAATTCTTTAAAAATAAAATTATTTTAATTTCAAAAGAATTGGATTGCTTGAAATGATATTGCTTCCCAGTCTTATCATGCTTCTATTGATTTATCTCCTAGTGATAAGAATTTAGTTTCACATGCTAGTTCTTTATCTTCTTATATTTAAAATGATATGTGTGTTTTAAAAAAGAATGTAGATTGTTTGGGCACTTTGAGCCAATATGCTAGTAATCACAAGAAGTTAGAATCTATGTTTCTTAAGAAGCATGCTCCATATATGCATGCACACCATTCATAGCATACACATGCTCATCATGCTCACACACATGACTCTTTGTATGCCAGAGTGTATACTTGTGCACATTACGGCCGCAAAGGCCATCTTGTAAAATTTTGTTATGATAGAATACATGCTTTAAATTTTACAAGTAAAAAATGTTTGAGTTAGGAGAGCTACTAACGCTCATAGACCGAAGAAAGTTTGGGTATCAAGATCCATTCCTATTACTCTTAATATAAGTATGGCTCTCACAAGATGTGAGAGATTTGGTGCCTTAGTGGTGGATGGGTTTGTACTTAATGGACACTACATTGGATGCATCGCTATCAAGGATGTTTTAATGGGAGGACCATCATGTTTTTAGAGACTTAAAGACTAGCCTTCGGTTTGATAACTATCCCTATTCTCCTTTATTTGTTTATATTTATATGCTTTTGAGATTGAATATTTTTAGCATATCTTCGTTTTCATGTTCCTTATAGTTAAAAGCAATGCTTATTAGACTTGTGCTATACATATATAGTATTTGAGATACACTCATATTTATATGGATTTATATCTTTGTATTCTCAATTATTGTTTAGTTATTGTGTACATCCTAGTTTTATAATATTTGCATTTACACTAATGATCATATTGTTTTCTTCCATGTTTTGTTGCTTTTATGCGTATCATGTTTTGATTACATGTTTAGATGTAATTTTCATTAAAAGTTGTGTTTATACTTATACAATTAGTGAGCTACACTTGATTCTTATTTTTGTGTGCTTTATTACTCATTATACTCATCACATGTACTTGTATAACCTAGTGTTGATGATTCTTACATTTACACTCGTACTCCTATACTTGTTTTTATAACACCCTTGACATGTTTTGCTTTTAAATGAGAATGTGTTTAGTTTCATGTATGTATAAATTTTATCAAAACTACTTGATATACAAGTCTATTTTGAGTCACTTACATTATATGCCATAAATTCTTGTGAATTCATTTCATGTTTGGATAAATATGTATACTTTAGTTTTGACAAAACATACATATGCCTTGAAGTTTATTTTTTACATTCTAAATGTGCTTCTTGAATAGTTTTTAATGATAATAAAATTTTTCATGCTTTGTGATTCCATATTTATGAAAAAAGAATTTCATATGGTTTTGATAAAATTGAGCTTCACTGTCTTATCTCCAGAATATGCTTATTACATGATTTTTTAGCACTCTATATCTTTTATTTACTCATAACTTTGGATTTATGAGACTATAAGTGCTTTATAGATTTTGAGTGTAATTATCATATTTCATGAGATATATATGATTTATTCCTTACTTGAAGAATTTCGTACTAATTTTCAAAATTACTTTAAACTAGGTCTTTATTCTTCGATTGGTAGTGTTTTAAAACTATGCTAAAATTATCTTCAAAAATTATTTTTAAAAACTTCTACCTTACAAGGGCGGTTGGTTGGGCGATCGTTCCTTATATGCTCACGGTGCATATCTTTTTAAACATGTGCATGATAGGGTAGATGTTATGAGTTATACATGATTCTTATGATATTTCATTTTTGTATACTCATATTTCTTATAAATGTATGCACATATTTCAATTGATATTTAAATTGATCATATATACATATGTTGATTTCTTGTGCTAGATTAACAATATTCATACATATATATTTTCTAACACAAATTGTTTTATCTTAAGCTTGATTTAATTCTAAATGATAGTTGACATCTTACAAACTTATGCATTAGTTTTGTTGGTATTTCAAAAAGGGAGAGAAAAATTCTTGATTTTATTTTCAATCGGTTTTCTTACTCCACTCTTTTTGAGAAAAATATTTTATTTTAGAAAATGCTTATATTTTTTATATTGGTATCAATTGTTTACAATTAGTATCTATATAGCAAAATAGTTTATAATTTAAAAAGATTGATATCATGAATTATTTACTTTCAGTTGGTATAATTTTTATATGATATCCATGTTATTTTTCAATTGGTATATCTTTTGGTATCAAAATATTTTTTATTTTCACTTTAAATTGGTATATGTTTTTATTTTCTATTGGTATATGATTTAAATTGGTCTTTTGTCCCATTGTTCCTGATTGACAAAAAGGGAAAGAAAGATTAGTTTATATATGCATGTTTGAATGATTTTAGCGTTTATACATGCTTATATGTTTATGCATAACCATATGCATATGTTTGAATGATTTTGATATATAGAGTTCTTATTGCATATCCATTCAATTGATATCAGAGTATTAATATATATGCATGTTTATTTGTATTTATATATATACATATATATGTTTTTATGTTTAAGTGTTTAATTGAATATCTATATGTTTATGATATGCATGAATTAAGAGAGAGTTTTTATGAAGCTAATCTTTAATCAATGCATATATAACCTCGTAAGTTTTATCATCATAAAAAAGGGGAGATTATTGGCCTAGAGGACTTTCACTCTAATTTTGATGATGACTAACTTATGAAGTTATGTTACTAATGATCTTGTGTTTATTAAACCTCAAATATTGATCAAGATCTTAGTTGGTGTTTGAGCTTCAACAAAAGACTCGAAGTCAAGATTCGAAGTTATCATGTGTTGATTCAAGAGCTTACATTTAAAGATCGCATCAAGTACTCGAGATGGAGTCAAGCTCGTATGGATCGTGTTTTTAGATCGAGTCGATTTGGAGAAGAAGATCAATAAGAAGACTTTGGTCAAAGTTTGTTTATTTGTTTAGATCTTGTGTAAAGATAAAATATTATTAAATTGCTCAAGTTCACACACAAGGTTATTTATCGTTTTCATGATAAATAGTTTTAGTTTCGGTTTAACCGTTTCATTTTAAAAATTTATGTTTGCATGGTTTACATCTCAATAGAATAAGTTGTATGGTTTATATATGTGTTGGATCCTATCCACACATATTAGAGCTTTATTATTTATTGAGAAACTTACTTCTATGTGTTTTAGTTTATCATGTATACAGTTTTGTGTTTCGGAGTATCATGTATAAATCTTTCCATTTTATGAATAATTTCATCAAAATAAGTTTATATGGTTTATATGTGTATTGGATTTCATCCATATGCATTTATGTTTCATATGCTTAGATAATTTATTTTGATGTATCTATTTCATTTGTTTAAGTTTTGTTTTTATCAAAACTTATTTTGGTATTTATTATCAAAAATAAGTATATATCATTTACTATGTATATTGGATTCTATTCATGCACATCACGCTTCAAATGTGTTTCAATAACTTATTTTTGTATCTATACAAGTTTTAGAGAAATCAGATTTTCATTTCAAAGTTTGGGTGTTAGAAAATACAATTTTTGATTTATACCTAAATTTCTATGCCTCAAAAATTGTTCATTTGTTTGTAATATGTGTTAATTTTTTATCACATATTTGTACTTCAAAGTATTTATATGAACTTTTTTTTGTGAAATTTATAAGATTTTATTGGAATTTATATGAGTTTCAAAGTCCAAATTTTAAACCCTCAAAATTGCAGTTTTGTGCTGATTACGGTCAACCGCATGCTGGCTCGATAGACCGACCGGTCGACCGACGTGCACATGTGCACGAGCCCAACTTACAGTCGACCGACTGGCTCAACCCTACTTTCGGGTTGGCCCCGGTCGACCGACAGAAGTTACACTCTCTGTGCTTTGGGAGCGGTTGACCGAGCGATTGACCGGCAACCCAACGGTCGAAAAACTGACCGTTGGCGGTCGATCGTCCGATCACCGACAGGTCATTTCTGACCTGTTCTGAGCCCCAACGACTATATTTTTTTAGCTCTATAAATTGGGTTTTCTTAGCCAGATTTTAACAAGATTTTTTAGAGCTAAAATTCCTGTCTTCAACTGACTTTCTACAACAAATTTTTAAACAAATTTTTAGAGCTTTGAAATCAAAATCTCTATTTGTTTCAAAGTTTTGAAAAATCAAAAGAAAACAAGTTTTGAGAATCTAGTTTTATTCTTCAATTCCTTTATCATTTCAAGAGTTTTCTTAAGTATTTTCCTTTGTGTTTCTTTTTCAAAATCTTTGTTTACTCACATACTTGAGTTATTCATTGCAAAATCTATCCTCTACGATCATTGTATTGTGAGAGGTTTTGTTTGTGATGTGGTCTTTTGAGATCACCAACTATTGTTTGTGATCAAGTTGTAATTTTCTCTTTACTTTGTATTTGGCTTTGTGCCTTCCCTCTCGTGTAGAGTTGTGAGAATTGCAGTTGTGTACTCCTTATTTGTAAATGGTGTAATTCCTCAGTGGAGGACCCTTTGTGGAAGATCCTATTATGGATAGTGAAATTTTTTTATGTGAAGGCAGAAACGTAGAGCGATGGTTCAAACCTCGAAACATATCTTGTTGTTTATGTTTGGATCTTTCTCTCTCAACTCTTACTCTTTATATCTCGCATTGCAATCATTGTTATATCTATATTTGCTTGATATTGTTTGTGTGCACATACTTGTGCATTTGCATCTATTGCAATTGTTATTCATTGATTGCATTACATTTCTCATTCATACTTGACGGTTTCACTAATTTCAACAAGAAGGCAATTGAGCACCTCAACTCCTAATCTAGAGGAATATAGAAGAGAAGTTTTAGAGTCCTTCACAGAGAATTCGTCTTCACTTTTTATTTTGAGACATTGTTCATCATCTAGTGCAATAATTTTTGATTCCGCATTATTTATCATATAGATTAGCGGTACACCTATTCACCCCTTCTAGGTGTACTTTTAGGTATTGGATATGGGCTCTACTTACCACATTTGTCTCAGAAGAGAGTTGTTTGCTAGCTTTGAGGAACTGGATAGCGGTTTGATGTCCATTGGAGATAGTCACACATGCCGGTTGGTTGGTAAGGGTACAGTTCGAATCAGGATATATGATAAGACATTGAGATATATTTCTAGTATAACGAAGAATATAATCTCGGTTGGAGCATTGAAAGCGGAGGGCCTCATAGGGACTCTTGGAGAAGGCATTGTCAAGATATCTAGTGGCTCATTAGTTGTTCTGAAGAGCATTAAACGCAACAATTTGTACTACTTGATGGATAGTGTAGTTACTGGATTGGCGTATTCAGGACAGTTGGATGGCGATTCCACCAGATCATGGCACAGTGGGCTCGAACAAGTTGGCTTGAAGTCAGATCAAGCATTGGGATATGCATCAACTTGTCATTTAGAAGCACGTGATAGTAGTGTTCTGGACAAGAAGAAGGTGAATTTGGCAATGATACTCACCATTTGCATGATCTTCTTGAGTTACTGCACGTGGATGCTTGGGGTCCTACCAAGACTGCATCACTTTGAAGCCATAAGTACTTGTCTCTATTATAGATATACTTGAGCAATCCACCAACTTTTCTATCCTTTAGATTTTATCTAAAAACAAAATCTTATAAAAACAAACTTAGACACAAGTCTTGATCTTGAAGTCTTCACTTGAAGTCTTCTCTCTTTCTTGACTTGGTCTAAACTTGATCCAACGAGCTAGACTCTCTTAAGCACTTGATGTGATCTTGATGCACAAGCTCTTGAATCAAACCGTGTTAGCTCTAAAACTTAACTTTAAATCCTTTGTTGAAGCTACACACCAACTAAGATCTTGATCAAAAATCTGAGACTAAATAAACACAAGATCATTAGTACTATAACTATATGAGTTGATCATCATCAAAACTAGAGTGGTATCAGAGCAAACTCAAATAACAATCTCTCTGATTCTCCCTTGGCATCTCATAATACCCGACAATCTCTTTGATTCTCTTTTGCGATCTCAAACTACAATAGTCAATAATTCTTCTGATCCTTTCTTAGAATCTCAACCAACAATAGATCATGATCCTTTCTTGGAATTTAATATAAACACTAACCCAAACGCTGAAATATTTATGATCCTCCATTGGGATCCAATCACATAAAACCTAAATCTGAGATCCGCCCTTAGGATCCAATCACATAAATCCTAAGTCTGAGATCCTCCCTTGAGATTGTACAAAAACATAATTCACTAATAAAAGTAGGTATGAGGTCTCATAAGTAACCGGATTCAGACTTCATTGCTGATCGCTTCATTGGAAGAAGATATCATTGCCAGATTCATTGCCAGAATCAAATTCAGTTGTCAATAAGTATTGTCAAAATCAACTCGATGATCAACAGTAACTGGAAGATGAAAGAGAAGATGATGATAAAGAAAAGTAGAAGATGAAGATAATAGAATTAGGATTACTATAGCAGCACTGTAGTAGGCGTCACTATAGTAGGTAAGTTATTGTTAGCAAAACAACATGGTACTGTGAGGTTACTGTAGCAATATTGGGAGAAGTCGAATAAGATGACGGTGGCATACGCTGTTAAGGCAGACAAGATGATTATGGTGTTGGAAGATAACAATTGAAATCACCTAGAGGGAGGGTGAATAAGTGATAATGCTAATCTAATGAATAAAATGCGGAATTTAAAAACTAATTGCAACAACACACAAGCAAGTATATGATATAGCAATATGAATCAATGCACAACGTAAAGAGAGAGAGTATAGGTCAATGGATCAAGCGCAAACAACAAGATTTGTTTCGAGGTTCGAGCACCCAGCTCTACATCCCCGCCTTCACCCAGAAGGATTTCGAATCCACTAGCTTGTCCATAAAGGACTCTCACACAGAGAACCTCCACCGAGGATTTGGGGCAATACAATAACTAGGAGTACCCAACTCCTCTCTTTACAACCACAACCTCTCACTAGAGGCAAAGCACCAAGCCAACCAAAATAATCACCTCACAACTTGAGGGATAAGCACAAAGCTAAATAAGGATCGCCTCACAACTTGAGGGATACAACCCAATTGCACAACCTCCTCTACACAAGAGGGAAAGGCACAAAGCCAAGCAATGATTGGGTTTACAACTTGGTGATCAAAAGATCACAAAACAATCTCTTTTTCCCACAAACACAAAGACCTTATGGATAGGATAGAATGAAGCTCAAGTGTGGAAAACAAAGGAATGGAAAACAAATACTCAAAGAAAATCCTTGGAAAAAACTGAAATCAAGATAAAGAAATTGAATCAAAAACACTTTTCCCAAAAAACTTTTCTTTGATTTTTCAAATCCTAGAAAAACACCAAATAGATTGCAAAAATTTGAGCCCAAAAACTTCTTTTTGATTGCTGTAAAAACACTAGTAAGATCAGAAATTTTGCTCTCTAAAAACTTGTTGAAAACTATTAAGAGAAAACCCTTTTTATAACCATTTGGAAAAACTAGCCGTTAGCAGCAATTAAGGCCAGATTTGACCATCCGGTCGACCGGCCAACGGTCGATTTTTGACCGTTAGCAGCTACCGGTCGACCGAGCGATCAACCGCGCCCAGAACCAAAGAGCAACGGCTCTCTGGCCGGTTGACCGCCCGGTCGACCGGAGCAACCCGAGAGTGGGTTGCTTACAGTCGACCGCTCGGTCGACCGGCTAAATGGGCAGGCCAGCGTGCACGTTTGGTGCACGTCGGTCGACCGCTGCGGTCGACCGGCTCCTGGTCCGGTCGACCGTGCGGTCGACCGCCAGAGCCTGACAGGCAAGGTTCTGAGTAAGAAAAACTTGTTATTTTTAATTCTAAAAATTCTCATAAATCTTCTAAAAATACACAAAAATAGTTTTATCATTTTTCATTGATATACAAACATGTGATAAAAATTTCAAGACAAATATCAAACATTTTGAACCATTTTTGTGTTATGAAAAAATTACCAAAAACCAAAAACTGTATTTTTTCAAACTTGGATTTTTCAATAGAAAATCTGATTTTTTCAAAACTCATCCAAATACAAAAATATGATATTTAAACACATTTAGGCATGTTGCATATGGATAGAAATCCAATATATAGAAAACATATACATATCATAGTTTTGTCCATAATTCCAAAATAAAATTTTGTAAAACACAAAACCTAAACCACATGAATATGTAAGTCAAAATAAGTTTGTCTAGGAAGTTAAGCATGCATATATATAGAATGAATCTATTATACATAAACCATGTAACCTTGTATTGGTCTAACTATTCATGAAAATCAAGATCGGTTAAATTAATCAAACCGAAAACTAAAATCAAAACATAAAACGTGTGTGTATTGTAAACTTGAGAATATCATACTATTCTAATCTTTACAAATGGATCTAAACACAAAACTAAAATAGGTACCGAAGTCTTCTTGATGAGCACGCCTTCAAGCCGACTCGATCCAAAGTCGATCCCAACCGTGATTCACCGAGCTTGACTTCAATGAGTGCTATATATGATCTTGTCGCTTGGGCTCTTAAATCACCATGTAAAAGCTTCCAAACCATCTTGTTGAAGTTAGTCACCTATTAATATGTTGAATAAAGATCTGAAACTAAAATCACAAGATTATTAGTATACATAACTACATGAGTTAATCATCATCAAAACTAGAGTGGAAGGCCTTTGGGCCAACAACAATAATATTGGTGATTTGGATCAAAATTCGAAGGCCCTAGTACTATGTTAAACTATAGAGGTTACCCTTCTTTTAAATATTGGCCGAGTCAGCCGAGATATCGTCCGATATCTCGTTTTTGTCCACTGCCGATACGATATGGGGAAATCGTTTGTCATATCGTTTGCAGCAAAAAACAGCCGATATTTGAAATATCGGCCAATAAATCACCCGATATCAGCCAATAAATCGTCTGATATATCGCCCAATATGAAATAACTTATTTATTGCACGACTGCGTGCAAATGTACATTATTTTTTACTGTCTTTACGCGCATATTATATCATTTTTATTAGGTAAATGATATCTATGACACTAAACTAACTTTTATTTATCAATATTTCATTAAATATAGCGTCTGATATGAACGCCTGATATGTGCTCGTATCCCCGATATCTCCCCCAATATCCGATATCCGATATGAAAACCCCCTCTGATACGATCCAGATATCCGATATCGAGAACCTTGGAGGTTACATCTTTAATTGATACTCAAAAGATTTACAGAACAAAACAACACAGAATCATAAGCAATCCTCTCCTAACATAGACCCAATCAATACTATATTGTACTCAAACGATGACTCAATACTACTAAGACTCTATAAAACTCTAAATACTAAAAGGACGTTATAACCAAATAACTCTACTAATTACCTAATTACCTATTATGTATCACAACTCTCGTTCTCTTATTTACATTTATTTTGACAATAAACTAAAAGAACCCCAAATTAGATAAGAGTAACTATAGTTCTATTCCTCTTCATTAATTATCTCGAAGAAACTAACCCAAAATTAGATAGCATGCTATAGTTACCTAGACTCATTAACAAACAATTATCAAGTATCACTGCTTTTAAGTCTTTATTTAAATATATTGAATGCAAGATAGAAGTCCAAGGTGTCATATACTAGCTAATTAAATAAATGTTTGAAAATTATGAAGTATGGAATAAATCCTAAGCTTCTACAGACACAAATAAATTAATTTATAAGAATACAAGGAAATACGAGTACATTAAAAGTTAACATGGATATGACATAATATGATCATGAACTATATACAAAAGGAAGTGAAAACCAACCTATCTATGGGGAAATTACAAAATTGTCAAGAAAATTCATAGGTGGCTTAGGATAGTTTGTGCTTTAGCATCAAAGGTGTTTAGCCTTCCAACCTTCTTTATAAATTGCCTTTATAGTCAAATTGGTAAAGGAATTATGCATAAAAATTAAAAAATAATAATAACATTTAAAGGATAAAGTAAACTTCAATATAGCAAAAAGGAATAAGCGCTACAATATACAAAAACAATTGACAAGTACCTATCAAATTATATGGTTAAAATTCCAACGATCATCCAGCTGAACTATCCAACACATTTTCAAAGAAGATTCAAGTATGGTTGCGGACAAACATCAAACGAAACATTCAAGCTAGTGTCAAAGAAACATGGTTCAAAATATTGGTCATTCCGGTTCCGACTCAGCCGAGCCGAAATCGGATCGGCCTTGTCCGGTCCGATACCGGGCTATGAGTTCCCTTTGGACTGATTTTGTGTGTCTTGGGTTGACTTATCAAAACTCAGGCATATCGGCCAAGTCAGAGTTGGACTCGGTTTGACTAGGCCGAGACGCCCGAGTCGAGGCCGAGTCAATCCCGAATCAAATGAAAAAACGAAAACCATTGACTTACCTCGTCTCCATCATTCACCCGCCTTCAGGCCGCCACGGTTCGCCCGCCTCCAGGCCGCCGTCGTTCGGCATATCTCTCTCTCCGGTCTCTCTCCCCCTCTCTCCGATCTCTCTCCCTCTCTCTCCCGTTGTCTGAGAGAGATCAGAAGGAGGGGAGAGAGATCAAGGGGGAGGGGAAGAGTGAACGAGAGAGATCAGAGGGGGAGCGGGGGGAGAGAGAGATCAGAGGGGAGAGGGAAGAGATCTGATCGAATCTCTCTCCCCTCTCTCATATTTTCTTTTTTTAATTTTTTGGATTTTTCTCATTTTACCTCTCAAATCTTTCATATTTATAAATTTACCTTCAAATCACCTTATTTCTTAAATTTACCCTCAAATTATTATATTTCCCCAATTACCCCTCAAATCAAATTTGTTTTGGACATGTGATACATGAAAATTGATGTCTACCTCTTTTAAGATTTATCATGATTTTTTCAGAATTTTTTTAGCTTTATTTGTAGTGTTCTGCACATATCGCCTGAGTCTGTTCCGAGACGCCTCGACCGATGTAAAATGGTGCCCGCCGAGTTGGCAGTCGAGACCGCGACTTTGAACCATGCAAGGAAACTATGACATGGAGCTGCAACATTCTACATAGGGCACCATACACAAATCCATAGAACTAATGCATAAAAGTGTGAAGTATCTCCATATCTACATAACCATGAAATTATCCAAAGGAGAAGACAAGTAATTCATGAATATTGTCTTGTGTCTTTCTCCATCTTCTAAGACTTTACCGGATATCATGTCATATGCACATCGTCTCTGTAACCCTACAATGAAGGCTATATTAAGTGCTATGTTTCCCTGATATGTATTGTTAGCTCACATGCCATCAGCTTAGGTCTTTTTCTTTTTTGTTAAAGTGGTTTCTTGACACTTAACAGGCTACAAAAGTCATTCATATCTATTCTGATCCATAACTGATTTGGTTGCCCCTTGGAACCCATTTTCTCAGCAAAGAGATAACTAGAGATTGAAAGCGGGCAATTATGTAAAATACATATGTAGCTTTGTTGCCTATTCTATCAGGAACCGTAGATTTTTTTGATTCATCACTTACAATTTGGGTTAGGCAATCCCTTAAGTAATGATCATGTATCCTCTTAAATGGTGTATGCCACTATTCTAAGAATTAAAACAAAACTATATTTTAATATTCCGTATGCATCCACATGACAGAACTGTTGTGATTTCAGGGGAGGACGCCCTACCACCGGATTGACTGAGGCGCCGCAGCGGAAACAAAATCACAAAATCTACTAAGGCAACGTGAAGAAGAGGAGAAAAGGATATTCCAAAGTAGATAGAAATCCAATAAACAATACAACGTGGTTCCACCGATTAAACAGATCGTGTATGTCCGCAAGAGAAGGAAGGAGAACTTTATTAAAACTTTGCTGGAGTACAATAAGAATTACTTACACCTCACGCTGAGAAGATTACAAACCCTTGATGATTACCAAAAACAACAAACCCTTGTGGCTAACCTTTTCTCACGAATCTCTCACCTAGATGAATTATACCCTTAGAAATTATAAATTTATTGGATACATTAAAGACCACTCCTAAGGGGGTATTTATAGACCATAAAACTTTCCTAGTCCTAAACAAACTCGAACAATCACCCTCAGAATAAAAGAAACTCGAATCCAACTCGGACTCAAAACAGATCCAGAAAAGAAAATTGCCCGATCCGATATTAATCGACCTTCACAACGGATTCACGTTATAATCCTAACAAAAACTTTGTGAACACATATGAGGGGAAAATGACATCCATAATATCTAAGAGATTACCTTATTTAAATGGAGAGAATCTGACCAGTTCGAGAATTTATATCAACACGACTTGCACTAGTACCTATTTCATCACTAAAATCTGAAGCACCCGACAGGTCAGATAACGCATTTCTTTTCTTTTCCAAAAGGGCTTTTCCCTTGCCATGAGTATCCACAATAACAGGCAACTCCCATGAAATCAGTCCGGCTTCTTGTCCACTGCAATGATCAAGAGAAAAACGGCACATGAATTTACAGAAAGTTAATCATAAGTTGAAATAGCATAATGTGTATGAGGTCTTATGTGAGCTCCTCAAGCTTCCATGCAAGATCCAAAAGTACTGCTGTTATGCTAATGTGACTCCATAATCTTTATATGACTCACTGAGACAGTTATGGTGACAATACTTCACAACTTACCTGTGACTCACTGAGATTATAGAAGATTGAGGAACGAAGGTGAGTGCAAAAACAAATTAAAATGTGTGTTTATAATAAAAAAAGGACTGTCACCCTTGGGCCACATAATTTAATCAATGGGTTAGCAGCTTATTTGAGCTGAACATAAGCAAGTATAAATAGATCAAAGCTCAACTTTAAGGCAATCATATGAATAATGAAGGCACAGTCGTCAACAGGCAGGGTACAAAGGCGCAATGAATCATGATGTCAAATAAATCATGTATTAAACAAATTTACTAAGAAAGTGCCTAGTGAATAGAGAAAAACCACAGTGGTACATAAAACAAACGAGATATACAAAGTTGTAAGAAATGTGATCCATATACTGAAATTTTGGGAGAGAATATTCAAACATCATTCTGGGAATAGTTTTGATTTTCAATCAACGAGGCCTGTCATGAATATTCACATACTAAAATGAGTTGGCTTCAGAAAACAGAATGAGATTTTTTGTATGGTTTATATTGATTTAGAAAATGCTCATGGTAAGGTTCTTGAATGACCACATGATAGATTTATGTATAGTAGTTATATCACGTAACTAATGAAAGGCGCTGGAATAGTAACTAGCATATTAGCAAATGGTAAGGCAGATCTATCTCCTATGAATATATGCTTATACCAACAATCAACACCAATTATTACTTTTGTTTGTTGACTACATATAAACTTACAAGATATATACAGAGCAAGATTGTAAAGTGCATGTCAGATGCTAGTCAACCTCTGGATACGACAAGAGCATGACGAGAATATGCACATGCTAAAAATCCTAAAATCTATTATATATGCAGAGTATGTCATGGCATGTTTATGTGCATAAACTACATCATTGCAAAGCACACAGCACCAAAAAAAAAATTTCAATAGATTTCTTATATTTGGTATTTGAATGAAATATGATGTTTAAATATGTAAAAAATAAATTTAACACATTTAACAATTTAAAGTAGGAAAATGTTGCAGATTACTTTAATCATTATATAGAGGACCTTAATTGCACATCCTGTATTGAATTATATATTAAGATTATTATATTTTTATATGAAGTATTATTCAATATTTTTTATATATACATTACAGGTTAACATTTAAATATAATGTGACGCTCATCACAGAAAGCGGCATATTGGGAAAGGCAATGAGACAAAGCTAGGGAGAGTGAAGAGTGAAAAGTGAAAAACATGTTTTTGGTTCGAAAGTGAAAATTGGAAAGTATATTTGACCGTTAATAAAGAAACAAAAAATTGTTTAAGGAATCGGTATGACAATAAGTGTGATTCCGTCTTTTCTAACTTTACATCCTACTCCGTCTTTTTCTTGTTCTTTTTTTAATTGGAAAGCAAATGTCCTAATAAACTGATATACAACAAATTGGTTGACGCTTACTTAAAAGTCCCCAAAGAAGTGTCTACACTATTGAGAAAACATCTTTCTAAAAGTAGCAAAGAAAGAGCATCCATAAGAGCCAAAAAAGAGCATCTCATGAAATCTTTAAGTGATGAAGCTTTTCATGAATTGGGGACAATGAATCTGAAAATGAAATTGAAGAAGTTAGTGGGTTGGAAAAAATTGAAAGAAGACAATTAAAACAAGATATGAGAGAAAGTCGTGAAATAATATGGAGAGAGACACAAGGTTTTACAAAAGATGTTGGTGGCAGTAGTTCACAGCCTTCAAGATCAGAGGTCAAGTATGGATTGTGTCAAAGTTTTACCACTAGAGAAGCTGAAATTCCTATCCGTGATATTAATCCTTACATGTTTCCATCGAAGTAGAAATCGATCAAAAACACATTCTTATCGGAGAATATTAAAAGTTAAAAAAGTCATTTCGAAGTTCTTTCTTTACAATACAATACCATTCAATGCAACTAATAGTGATTCTTGCTATCAAGTAATGATTAATATAACTGTGGAGGCAGACCCGAGTGTCAAAGGACCCACAGGATATCAAATTGGCAATCAATATTTGGAGAAGTGAAAAAAGTTGAAGGATATAATGATTCAATAAAAGCAAAATGGCCGCAGTATAGTTGCACAATCATGTGTGATGCTGGAGTTTCCAGATTAGGAAGCCTATTAATAATTTTATGATTTATTGTGATAGACACATGATATCATACTTCAGTTGATACTATAAATATTTGAAAGACTACTGATTACATATTCTCTCTTATGGATATAGTTATTGATGAAGTTGGTGAAGAGAATGTCGTACATATTGCAACAAAAAATGAGATAAGTTTCAAAACAGCCGGTCACTTGCTGATGGAGAAAGCATTTATTTTGGTCTCCCTGCACAGTACATTGTATTGATTTAATGCTTGAAGATATCAGTTCAATGAAATCAGTGAAGAATACATTAGATGATGCTAAACTGATTCCATCTTTTATTTACAATAGTCTCAAAATGGTGAATTTAATGAAATAATTTATCAAAGATAGAGATTTGTTTAGACCAGGTATAACACGGTTTGCCATCGAGTCCATTGTTATTAAAAGCCTTCTTCGCTATGAGCAAGATTTGAAGAGAATGTGTATAACAACCGAATGGCGTGAGTTCAACAAGGAAATGGTAGAAGAAGTGTGAGAGATAAACTTTCTAACTTTATTTTGACTAATCAGTTCTAAAGAAAGCAAGAGAAGTCCAAAATATTATGTATCCTCTTGTTGGTGTCTCGAAGATAGTAGATTAGGACAAAAAACAACATTATCTATTATTTGTGAGGTTATGGATAGAGTTAAGTTGGCTGTTAAGTTATCCAATAAGAATTGGAAGAAATAATGAATATCATTGATAAAAGATGGGAGGGACAACTGCATAGACACTTGCATGTTGCTGAAAATTCATTTATGCACTTATAATTTATAATTGTTGAATAGAAATTGAAATTTTCATATTATAAGTCTCCTGTGTCTATATTATGAAGCATATTTTCTAAATCTGGCCGTCCAATATTCAAAAAAAATTCTACCCATCCAGAGGTGAAAGCTGGATTAAAAGAGGTGATTAAAAGGCTAGAGCCAGATTTGAATGAACAAGTAAGATCTATTAATGAGATAAGTTGTCATATCAATTTATTTTCTTGTTTGTAATAATGTTATGCATTTGCAACTATTAACACTTACGCTTTGAATTCTTGCAGATAAAATTATTATTGGACGAAGTTGGAGAATTTGGAGCCTCGCTAATTAAAAAGGCAGTGAGCAATCTCTTCATCTAAATGGTGGATTAACTGTGGCGAAGAAGCTCTCAATTTACAAAAAATTGATATTAAAGTGTTAAGTTAAACTTATTCCTTATCGGATTGTGAAAGAAATTGGAGCCGTGGCTACTGATTCATACAAAATCGCAACCGGTTCGTAATGAAAAAGTTACATAAACTAGTATTTGTGCAATGTAATATGCGATTGTATGTAAGAAACTTGACATACCAACATGATCAAGATGATTATTACAACCCAATAGATCTGGGTCATGTTTTAAATAACGATGACATATTAGATGTGTGGTTTCAGGAGAGAGAACAACCTGTTTTGCATGAAGATGACTTACATTGATTGGATAAAGGGATAAGTCAAAGTGAGGAAGATAGAAGCGCTAGGGATGGTGGTGATGAAGGCCCTAGCCAAAGGGATAAGGGTATTGCGAGGGATTCATCCACTTCTAATGGTGATGATGAAGATAGTGGTAATGGCGGTAAAAAAAAATTAGTGATGATAATAGCAATAATGGGGGAAATAGGGGTGCTGAGGGAGGGACCAACGCTGAGAAAGGGACCTATGGTGTTTGTGGAAGCCAACGAGGTCATGTTGCTATGTTATGGAATTCAAATTATTATGCCACACAGGATATTGATCATGAAGGTCGATTAGGGATTTCATATCAGTGGAGATATTTGAATCACCTAATTAATTTTTCTTCTGATTATTCAAGTGGAGATGACATTACGGTGGGGTTATCATAATCTTGAAAGTCATATGCAGAATTTGAGCTTGATATCAAGCCAACATTATGGTATGAGACATATGCCATAACTTGAAAAATCTGCGAGTACTAATCAATTATCTGCCAGCACAGAATATCGAGGTTTCAGATATTATTATCTTAGTGTTGATATTGCACAACCGCCACCGTCATATTACTCTGATGATACATCTTCTACCCAATCATTCCAGCCTACTAGAGTACAACAGCATCTATCCTATTATCCTTATGAACTCAATCTTTTTACTCATCACAGGGATGATTAAGAAGATTTTGTGCTTCATCGCAATTCAATATAGAAATGACTATATTATGCATGTATTTATGAGTCTATTTTATGAAATTTACTATATTATTCATTTATTTTGATATTTTTAATAACGCGACACATGTGTTTATGCATTCTCTTCATGTTTACTGTGGTAGGTGATATGTTTTGGATATGTTATACATCAATTTTGATGTCTACTATTTTTAAATTTGTTGTGATTTTTTCAGAATTTTTGAGCTTTTTAAGACGTGTTTTGTGTGTATCGCCTGAGTCCGTTCTGAGACGCCGAGACCGATGTGAAATGGTGTCCTCCGAGTCGGCGACCGAGACTGCATCTTTGAACTATGAGTATGATGGGATTACCCATGTATGTTATGGTATGCATTAGGCCTGACTTAGCCTATGCAGTTAGTACAGCAAGTCGGTTAATGTCAAATTCAGGAAAGCAATTTTGGGAAGTAGTGAGGTAGGTGCTACGATATCTACGAGGGACTGCAAGACTAAGCCTGGTGTTTCAGAGATTAGAAACGAAGAAGCCTAGGGTACTACAAGACTATGTTGATGCAGATTATACAGGAGATTTTGATCAGCGAAAATTTACGACGAGCTATGTGTTCACAGTAGCTGGGTGTGTCATTAGTTGGAAGGCAGGGTTATAAGATACAGTAGCTTTTTAACGACAGAGGCGGAATATATGGCTGCAGTTGAGGCATCAAAGGAAGCTTTGTGGTTGAAATGATTGATTAAGACATTTAGTATCATACAGAAAATGGTTCGGGTTCATTGTGACAGTTAGAGCATAATTCATCTTACTAAGGATCACAGATATCACAAGCAGACAAAGCACATTGATTTGAGATATCACAAGATATATCAGTGGGTCGGGGATGATAAGGTGATCGATTTGGTAAAGATCAACATGAAGAAAAATCCATTGGATATAATGACGAAGACCATTTCGGTAGAGAAGTTCAGAGCGTCTCTGAACTTAATCAAGATTCTCCAAAGATAAAGTGACGAACGGGCTCTTAGGAAGGAGTCATGTGAAGTCACAAAAGGGGAAGAAAGTACGGCGAATGAAGCGGAGGCCAATTTTTATGGAGGGACTCAATGAACATGAGTCAAGGTGGAGATTGTTAGCATTTAAAGTGCTTCATATTCATTGGAGAAAAATTCAAATTCAGGTGGAGGTGTTACAAGCGTCACAGATCAAGCACGGACATGTATAGGCATTGTATATGATTATTAGTCGACTAATATATCTTATTAGTCGACTAGATCTTGGGCTAGTTGACTGATACCTTGGTGTAGTCGACTAGGCCCTGCAACAGAGAGTTGGATTCTCAGATTGTGTTACACTAATCGACTAGGTATTTGGTATCACTGTTCTAAAAATCGGATTAATCGGCCGACTAATTGGCCGATTAATCCTATTCGGTGACAGCCCGCTTAATATTACATTAATCGCTCTGATTGTGCACTTGGGCGATTAATCGGGTCCAAAACGATTAATCCCCAATTAATCATTTAGGTATTTCATATGTTTTTTATTTGAAAAACTTATCACTTTGTGTGTGTTGGATCGCTAAGTAGTTTATATTTTGATGTTGATGATTTGATAGTGATCTTTTATTAAATAATAAATGAACTATTATTTATTAAATAGTAGATGAATTATGATATTTTATTATTGTATATTTTGCATAAAATGATACTCATGTTTTATTATTTTTGATTATTTTTCAAATTAACTTATTTAGCAATCTTTCTCCATCATTCTTTAAAGCTCATTATTTTGATTGATAAATTGATTATTTTTTATTTATCTTATTTTGCAAGTAAGTTCTTTGATTTATATTTATGTTGCAAAATTTAAAATCTTAAATTACTAATGTGAAGAGGTTTACTTCTTTTTTATTATTTATTCATATTGTCTTGTTCACCATATCATGATTTATAACTTCACATCTAGATATTATTTTGTATAATATTTAGGTATTTTCAACAATTAACTATATATATTCATATGTAGTTGTGTATAAACATAATTAAATATATTAAAATTTTCAAAAAATGATTAATCCCCGATTAATCATTATTCAGTGTTGGCACGAATAATGAAACTGATTTTTAGAACACTATTTGGTATAGTTGATTAATACTTGGCCTTAATCGACTAATATCGGGTTATGACAGTTTTCAAATACGGTTATGTTTTCAGTTTGAGTTGGATCTGGGTCTCTTTCTTTCTCTGAGGCGGTGCTGATTGGATTATTAAAGTTGTGTTGGATGAGGATCATCTTAGGTGCCTATATAAACCCCTTGGGGATGGCCTTTTAAAGGTGTGTTAAGAATTTAAGAGAAATTCAGATTTTCACCATTGAGAGTTGTGAGAGAGAGATCTTCTTATAACTCTTATATTTTCTTCTCTGTTTTCAACAAAGATTTCTCTCCTCCTCCCTGTGGACATAGGCACATTGTCGAAACATGTTAAGTCTGGTGTTATTTGGTTGTGTGGAGATTTAGTCTCAATTGCTTACTAGTGGTAGAACTTCTACGCTTCCGTTTCTACTGCCGGGTCTTTAACTTAGTGTTTCTCTGTAAGTTAATCAGTGAGGTGATAGATCATAACATGTAAGCAGTTAGCATTAGGTTGATAGTTGCTCATAAAAACATGGTAAATTGTTTTGTTGAGTTTTCTCAAGCATAACTTGTGATCTCTAGCCAACCTTATTTTGATAAGAGAAGGATTGCATAAGTTACTGCTAATGATGCATTCATCAGATTGTGTGCTTCACACCAGATAAGCTTGTCTAGATCATAAATGGAAATTATCTGCGAAATTCATGTCTTGAAAACTCTATTCCTAATCACAACCTCTACGGCTTCTAGATGACCACAACAAATAAAATTTTGTCCACCAAAATCATCATGTTTATGATTTATCTATCAATATTGCCACAAATTTGCTTATTTTACTCTTTCCTCTGATCAAAGATGTGCATAAACAATACTGAAAATTGTAGTTTCACTCCAAGTACCAATTCAGTAATCTATAATGTTCATCTTAGTTATCTATTAAAAATTGAAAATTATATCCTTCGTATCTTTATCCACAATCACCCAATAGCAATTGTAGAATTAAGACATCCGTCATTAAATATGTAAGCTTCTGTCAGACTGTCATCCTTAAATTTTCCTGACTTCGATTTCTTTTTCTATAGTTACATGATATTGACTCTTCTCAATATGCTATCCATAGGCTCCTAGACATTCCTGCTATCTGGTCAAATGTTAAATGACAACTAACATTTCCTGAGGGTCTCTTATCTTCACTAATGTTCGCCCTAACTGATGAAGGATTTTATTTTCTATCACTGAAAACCAGCAGTTCTTTGTGGTATGTCCCTTATAAAAGACATTAAATATCATACTAACTTTTGTAGACTATTTGTCAAAAACCTGTATTTTATTCCTTAGGTGGATTGCATAACCCATTCTTGCAATTTTTACATAACCAGGTTAACTCTTGGCATGTTTTTGCGAACCTTAAATTTCTCACCACAAGTTGGTTGAATTTTAGCAGGATGCTTTCACAACAACATAGCATCACTGAATTTAGACAATGTTTTTTACATATCCTAGCTATCCAAGGACATGAATATTTGATGATTATGTAATAGCTATTAGTAAGTCATACACGACCCACAAAAAACTATGGCAAGCCATAGTTTTCTAGATGGGAATTACAAATTTATATGTTAGCATATCACATCAGTTCTATTTTCATATATGATCAAAGAGTTATATAAACAAATACCTTAGCATGGTGTAAGGGCCCTCCAGAAGGCGCTTCCGTTGCTTTAAACAATCCTCAAACCAGCAATGACTGATTATATATGTTCCTTGCGTCCTTGCCATATCAAATTTCTTTCCTTCAAACTGCCAACATACCTGGAATGCCATAAAGTATACAGTTAGGATTGCAACTCCCAAAACAAATTAAAAGTTTTATATTCTAAATCATAACATAAAGGACACACCAGATGAGTTGTGAGTCTACCCATAGATCCCACATAATTAGCACCAGTTTGAGCTATAAGCTTGATGAGTTTAAACCGCTCAATGCCATGGTAACCACTAACTGTAGCAATAACAGTTTCCATACCTCGAATAGGATGAACCTCATAACCTAGAAATGGTGAGAATGAAAATTAAATTAATTCCCAAGAAAATGTGAAAGGCAAATTTTTTTTAATGAATTAGAAGAAAGGCAACTATTCGTTCTCATCATAAGTTTGCAATTTTCCATTAAATTTAATTAGAGAGGACAGATTGGCTTTGAATACAAGATGAAACATTGCAAATATAGATAGATGACAAAAGAAAAGAAATAACTCATTACAATGTCAAAAATAAAAAAAATCATGGATTAAACCCAATCTAGCCATTAAAACTTGTAAGAAGTATGACAGAGAGCTTAATAGCATGGTTTAAAATCACAGTATTAGCGTTGGTATCGGTCAATAATTTTTAGTATCAATATTGTTAATATCGGCCGTCAGTATCGGGATAATATTATAAGATATTGCCGATAAATAACGGAATCGACCAATATTTGAAACATGTTTGATAGGTTAATCAACCCGAGTGCACGCCAACAAACCAAAAAACAAAACAAAAGAAACAAATAAACACAAAGAGAGCATACAAGCAAACAAAGAACCACCACCAGAACAGAAAAAGATAAATAGACATAGACAAAAATCTAAAAGCCTAAATCTAGGACCACAATAGATTTTTAAGTCTTCCTATCAAAATTTGATCATTCCATTCGCACTCTGTCAGAAATGAGTGTGACAGAAATGTCAAATTTAGAAGACGATGTATGTGTCTCGTTGATATTATTGTTGCGACTACGACAATAACCCAACAGAGGAATCCCTGAATCTCCCAAGCACGAAGAACAATCTCCCAAAACAGCACAAATATCACAAACAGAGAAAGCACACGAAAACAACAATTTAACGAGGTTCGGCCTCAATGCCTACGTCCTCGGGACAATGAAAAGGGGAGGGTTTTATTGATTTCAACCAATCAATACAACTTACAGCAATGGGGATCAAGAGAGTTCTGCCTCTGCTCTACTCTCCTCTCTGATTGCACACAAAACCCTTCTCAAAGATACAAACTCTAGAAAATACAACAGCCCTTTAAATAGGGTTCAAAATAACCCTTCCCGAAAAACAGCAGACCCGACTGTCGGTCGACCGGCCGGTCGACCGACCCCATGCGCCGGTCGACCGGGCAGTCGACCGGGTGCCCAACAGAGAGTTGGGTCACTTCAGTCGGTCGACCGCTCGATCGATCGCTCCCTTCCTGCGGTCGACCAGTCCGGTCGACCGCCATCCCTCTGTGCACGTTGTGCACGTTTGTGCACCACGGTCGACTGGGCCGGTCGACCGTTGCGCCTGCTTCTGCCGACGGTCGACCGCCCGGTCGACCGTACTCCTGCTGGAAGTACTGCTCTGCTGCTGTTTTGCTACTGCTGAATTCTAAATTTTTCCTTTTTCAGTCAACTTCCTCGACTTCTCTTCTTCGTCGACGACCTCCTCCCCCAACATTCTCCACCTCGGTGAAGATTTTTCAAAATCTGAGCCGATCTCCAACATACCCCAGTCTATCACCTGCCGAAATCGACGCACGATCTCGGCTTGGAATATTTAGCTCAGCTATCCACTGGAAAGCACCACACATGCCTTTCCTACACTTCACCTTAGGAGAACTTTCATACATGCCGATCACCAACATGGCTTCTACTCCGCAACTTCACGACCTCATGAAGACTTCCTCACGAGCCAACACTGACTCTCCAACTGACTAGCTCTATCTAGTCTTCCTGTCTTCCATTGACGATCCACCAGGTCTGTGTAGAGCACACCAAACATCATCGGCTTCAACTTGATGCACACCCCTCCTTATGCAAGCTCAACATCTTCTCATCGAAAGATCAACTTGTTCATCGAGATCACAACACGTTACCATCACGTGAAGTCCAACTGGCCACAATGCTTCACCTCTACGTGAAACCTCTACGTGAAGATCCATCGGCCACAACTCTTTACCTCTTCGTGAAGTTCCAACTGGCCACAACGCTTCACCTCTACGTGAAACCTCTCCACCTCTACGTGAAGATCTATCGGCCATAACTTTTCACCTCTACATGATGATCCAAATAGCTTCTCGAGAACCCAAATAGCTTCATAAGAGTTGCATCACCAAATGGCTGCGTCTTTACGACTGCCTACATACCTTTGCCCAAAAGGATCAAGCCAACCGTAGTTCATTAAAAATGAGCTTCATCAAGCTCGAACACTGGTACCTGTATTTGCAGCAGCGGATCTGTCAGACTGAGTCATATGAACCTCCTCACGACCATCATGGAAAATAACGGCCTTCAACTTCAGCTTGTCGCGATCACAAGCTTGAGATTCATGCTTCTTTACCCACAAGCGTGATTTCACCTTGGTTCCAATTGCTGCAAACAACTCGACATCCTGAACAATGTCTTCAACCTGTTCAGCACCACCCTTAGCTTCAAGATCTCCACCCGGTGTCACATCCGGTAAAGTCTCCTCCAATGCCGAACCAACTGGATATGATGGAGTAGCATTAACCTCCACCCGCTGTGATCCAACCTTGGTCGTCGTCCTCTCCACCTCTGAGAGACGGTGGACTTCAATGCTGAGTCTCTCTAAAAGTGACATTCCTGCTCATCACGATCTTCTTATCTTCGGGGTCCCACAACTTGTAGCTGTTTCTCTTGACGCCTAAATAGACAAATCTTTTTGCTCGCTGATTCACCTTATCATTCTTGGCACTGAAGTAAGTCGGACTTCCAAACTCCCGCAGCACACCATGATCTTGAGCAGTTTTCCCAGACTAAATTTCTAATGGAGCTTTACCTCCTATCGCAGTCGATCTGTCCATGAGATGGCTAGCATACTCAGTCACCTCAGCCCAAAACGACATGTCTAATCTTGCATTAGACAACAACCGCCGAACCTCCTCCAATAAGGAACGGACTACATCTTTAGCCAACCCATCTGTACCTGTTGTAAAGTGAGTTGCAATACCTGTATTCTGGCCAAATCGTAGGAATTGGTTTGTCTTTTCTAACATTACCAATATGAAGCTCCTTTACCTTCCTACCTATCTGCTTCTCCATTCTTCCTCTCCACTTCACCAACTCATCTAAGGCTTCACCCCTTTGTCTCATGGGATATATCCAAAACTGCCTAGATGAACCATCAACAAATAAGACAAAGTACCTGTGACCTCCCAGCGATACCGTCTTAGTAGGTCCTCATACGCTCATGTGAACACAATCAAGAAGACCTTCATTGCAGTGAGTACTGGTGATGAATCTCACCTTCTTCTTATCCAGAACGCTGTGTCCACCTTCCAACTTGTAGGTAACAGCACCTTCCAGCGATTCCATCTTTGCAGGAGCTCGCAAAGACTTTTCTTCTTCCTGTCCGACATTTCCTTACCAGACCTCCGGGCCACCATCATCTGAGGAACTCGAAGTCTCCACCTGATCTGTAATCGTACTACCCTTCAAGTAGTAGAGATTGCCTTAGCGGACGCCCTTCATCACCACCATCGAGCCCTTGATCATCCTGAGATCGCCATCTCGAGCAGATATCACCATGCCCGATACTTCCAAAATTCCCACGGAGATTAGATTTCTCTTCAACTGAGGTACATACCTCACTCCCTTCAGTTCCCTTACTATCCCATCAAACATCCTGATTCGGATTGTACCTATACCCTCCATGCTACATGAGTGATCATCGCCCATAACGACCGAACACCCCTCCAGCTTCTCAAAGCTAGAAAACCAATCTCGATTAGGGCATGCATGGTATATTGTACCTGTATCCAAAATCCACTCATCTTTCTATGAGTTACCAATAATGGGAGAACTGACTGAAAACGAGAAACCTGACGAGTCCGAATCTGATCCATCTGCCTGTGAACTGCTCCTCTGAGTATTCGTCATTTTTGCAAGATTTATTTCAGCCTTCGACTCCTTCTTCTTTTCCTTGAACTTTGGACAGTCCACTTTCCAGTGCCCTATCTCTCTACAGAAGGCACACTGATTCCTTTTGAGATCCCTGAAACCCGGCCTGGACTTGATCTTTCTTTCTTCCTTGCCCTTCCTTGATGAACCCCTGCCTCTTACTTCCAGTGCCTCCGCCGATGAGTTTGACTGAGAAGGATGTCTCTCCTTCTTTCTCATCTCATAACTTGTCAGTGAAGACGACACCTCATGGTAGTCCAACGTCTGCCTACCATTGATAAAGGTCAGTGTGAATGTCTCATACTCCTCCTCTGGGAGTGAGTTCATGAAGATGATCGCCTTGTCCTCCTCTTCTACAATGACATCCACGTTCACCAAGTCTGTAAGAAGCTTCGTGTATCGATTGATGTGCTCATTCACTGTGCTCCCCTTCTTCATCTGAAATCTGTACAGCTTACTCTTAAACTGCAACCTTGACTCAATACCCTTCGTCAGGTATTTCTTCTCAAGGGTTTCCCACAGATGCTTCGCCGACGTCTCATGTTGTGCAAGATATTTTATGTCTTGCGATAAACATGAACGAATCAACCCACACGCTGACCTGTTCATCTTTGCCCACTGTTCATCAGTGGTCGTGCTCCTCTCCTTCTCCAGAAGGAGAGTATCCTCGAGGTTCGATGCATTCAGGGCATTCATAATCTCACATCTCCACATCCCGAAATTATTTGTGCCATTAAACTTGACTACATCAATTCTCGGATGAGGATTCATAGTCTTAACCGAAGCAATTTCTTCTGCCATTTCGATTACTTGATCCTCTATCTATGCGGAAAATCAATCAACTAGAAATAGATCACTACTTTGATAAAAATTCAATTTTTTACTTTTTCCCTGAAACCCTAGATTGAGTTTCTCACCGGATCTACTCCACCACAGATTCCACGAGCCCTCCTTGTGTCCTCCTGAGATCGACACACGATCCCACGAACACGAATACCTCTGACTGAGATCGACACACGATCTCCACCGAATCAGATCCCGAGCCCTCCGAATCTCCAGACAAATCTCAAGCGAAACCTGGGAAGCTCTGATACCACTTATTGCGACTACGACAACAACCCAACAGAGGAATCCCTGAATCTCCCAAGCACGAAGAACAATCCCCCAAAACAGTACAAATATCACAAACAGAGAAAGCATATGAAAACAACGATTTAACGAGGTTCGGCCTCAATGCCTACGTCCTCGGTGCAATGAAAAGGAGAGGATTTTATTGATTTCAACCAATCAATACAACTTACAGCAATAGGGATCGGGAGAATTCTGCCTCTGCTCTACTCTCCTCCCTGATTGCACACAAAACCCTTCTCAAAGATACAAACCCTAGAAAATACAACAACCCTTTAAATAGGGTTCAAAATGACCCTTCCCGAAAAACAGCAGACCTGACTGTCGGTCGACGGGCCGGTCGACCGGCCGGTCGACCGATCCCATGTGCCGGTCGACCGGGCAGTCGACCGGGCGCCCAATAGAAAGTTGGGTCACTTCAGTCGGTCGACCGCTCCCTTCCTGCGGTCGACCGCCATCCCTCTGTGCACGTTGTGCACGTTTGTGCACCACGGTCGACTGGGCGGTCGACCGTGCGCCTGCTTCTGCCGACGGTCGACCGCCCGGTCGACCGTACTCCTGCTGGAAGTATTGTTCTGCTGCTATTTTGCTGCTGCTGAATTCTAGATTTTTCCTTCTTCAGTCAACTTCCTCGACTTTTCTTTGTCGACTCTTCGACGACCTCCTCCCCCAACAATTATCTGGAAGACGCCCATATCCCATAGGAAATTATTTCCCCTGCAGAGTTGGATCAATAAGGATACGCTAAAACCATTTACCCTACAAGCTAAACCAATTTGATGACAACAAGAATGATGGTCAATTGAAAAACCCAAAAGATAAAACAGAAAGATGGATTCCTCATGTTTTAAACTAAATTTATAAATATGAAGAAAAACTATAAAGGTAGTAGAGCAAAAAAGTTACTGATAGAGTAATTTTGAAATCTGATTCACACATAAATTAGGCAAAATTTATAAAACCAAGATGTAAAAACGAAACTAATTCAAATAAAAGAAAAATAAAATTGAGTATCGTAACCAGTATTTCACAAAACTTAGCTGGAAATTTCAGATGAAATCTACAAGAATTAACGGAGGTTAATTGATCGAGAATGTAAGAATAGCCACACGAAAGAAAAGGGGAAGATGAAGAAAGGCATTACCCTCGGGATTGTTCTCAGCCATGACAAGATCCACGGAGCTCGATCTAGGATTAGGGTTCGAGATAGGATTAAGGGTTTGCCGCGAACTCAAAAATTTTGAAATGAAATTGAGAGAGCGAGAGTCAAATAATCGGGCGGAAAACAGTTCTGGAGTTTTTTGCACAAAACACCGTATAAACTTACTATTTCGCTCAAAGACAAAGAACAAGGCTCCGAGTCCGAGAACGTTTACACGTGTTAACGAGCTTATGGCCATGAGCAGCCTTGATCCAAACGGGGGTGGATGCTTACTTATGAACAATCAGACCCACAATAAAGAGACACTCTCGCAGAAGTCACACATGAGAGAGGGCTTATCAAGGGGGCTGGTGCGGGGAGGGTTCATTAGTTATCAGATTTAGACCCGATTATCATCATGAGTATCAAACTCGACCCGATTACCCGCGAATCTAAAATAATTGTTTACACACCTGTCTCATTTAGTGACGAGTCCAAACCCGATTATCTAACTCAATCTGATTACCTCATCGCCTCCGGCCACGACCATGGTTGAGAGAAAGAAGTCAAGGAGAGGTAGGGTGGCAGCGAAGAGAGAGGGTGACATCAAGGAAAGCGAGGGGCGGTGACAAGGAGGCAGAGGGGAATGGAGAGAGGGGGCGGAAGAGAGAGAACACTTGGGGGGCACTCGAGAAAAGGGGAAGAGAGAGATAGAGAACACTCAAGAAAGGAGAGAGAGGGTGGCAACCGGAGGGAGGGAGGGGGGCGGCAAGGGGGGAGAGAGCCGTAGGGTGGCGGCGAGGGGAGAGAGAGGCCGAGAAAGAGAGAGAGAGTGTGAGACGGTTAGGGTCAGGCTTAGGAATTAAACGAGTTCACATCTATCCGGGTTGGATCAAGTAAAAATCAGGTCCGGCTCTTATTTGAATTCGGGTGTCATTTGAATCCGCAAGTATAAAATTGATTATCAACTCATGTAATCAGGTCGGGTACAATTCAGATACGGGTGCACGCGACCCATTGACAGGACAGACAGCTGTACTGTCTTTTCGTTAAATAAAAACAAAAAAATCCAATCCAACGCCGTAATCTTCGTCGATTGTCTCGCCCTCCCCCAAATTTAAAAAACCGAGCCCTAAAATCCTCCTCCCAAATCGAAAACCCTAAGGGAGAACAAATTTCAAAAACCATGAAGGCGTCTCTCAAATTCCGAGAAGATCAAAAAACCCTTGTAAGAGCCAAGATCCCCATCAGCATCCTCGGCCTCCCCTTTCTCTCCGGCATCTCCGCCGGCGATTCGAAGGAGCTCCGCCTGGATCTGCTAACCGCCTTCGAGTCCGGCCCTTCGTTCCGCGCTTCTTACCGCCCCAACGACTCTTCCAACCCTTTCACCCTCTCGATCAAGACCGGAATCGGTAGCTTCGGCTCACCGGCCGGTGCTCCCATGTCGATGACCGCCGAATTCAATCTCATCGGCGGAAACTCGAATCCTAGCTTCACCTTCCTCTTCAAGCCCAAATTCGGCGACTTCTCGCTCAAGAAATCGGTCGGGTCGGCCACAGCTGCGATATCACCGCCGGGGAAAAAAGCCACTAGCCGACGTGGACGGCGACGCGTCTCCAGTTTGGGTGGAGACGCCGGGGGGACTGGGGAAAATCAACGATTTGGGCCCCGCAGGGTTCGGGGGGATCAGCGGCCTGCTCACCGCGGTGGAGGTGAGCGCGAGGAGCGTCCTGCCGCTGAAGAGCCACGCGGCGGTGAGTTTTAGGTGGGGAGTGAGAGTACCGGCGGAGATCCGGAACGCGTTCGCGGACTGGAACGGGAACAGGACGGTGACGTTCAGCAAGATGCCGCTGCTCGTGATGAGCAAGATCTCGATCGAGCACGTACACGTGGCAGAAGATAAGAGGGCGAGGAAGGAGGAGGGCGATGCTGCTGACGTGGCGGAGGCGTGTATGTTGGTGAAGAAGCAGCTGGAGGCGATCCAGGCGGAGAACGGGATGCTGAGGAAGGCGGTGGAGGAGATCAAGGGTTGGCCGATTCCGGTCACCGCCGGCGGGGGTCAGGTCACCGCTGCTGCCATGGACGCCGACACAGGCAAGGGCAGCGTGAGGAGGGACGGGAGGCATCTGGAAGGTTCTGGAAGGGCTGCGACGGCTGCGACGACGGCGAGGCAGAAGAAGGATGAGATGACGGAGGAGCGGAAGAAGGCTCTGATGGGTGCCGCCGCCGGCGGGAATTAGAAATGGAGATCACGGTGAAGTTTTTTCGGTAGGAGTGGAGTTTAAGTAGTGTTTGTATAATATAAGGAAATTGGGTGTGGTAGCGCCTCACACTGTTTGTTGTCGGCTTGATTTTTGTAATGTTGGTGAATTATTATTTTGCTTAATGAAGATTAATAAGCTGATATTATTGTCACGTTAGAATGGATTTGAACTTTTGGTGAGAGGAAAAAAACATGTTATTCAGTTATTGTCATCTGGACCTGAGAAAAAAAAAAAGGCAGCTAAGGGTTTGTTAGTTGTCGTAATTAGTCATAATTTATAAGTTATAATTAATAAACTCTTTTACAGTTGTAAAGAAGTTATACAAGTATTTGATTGATAATGTAAAATTGTAAGTGAGAAAGTTTATTGTATCTTACGGTGTTTGATTGTCGTAATTGATTGTCGTAATGAGTAAGTCGCAAGTGAAAAAATTAACCACAAATTTAACTATTTGATGATTAAATTTAAATATTTTAAATAAATACTGTAAATACTAAATATTAAAAAACATAATATTAATATAAAAAATAATACTAATATAAAAAATAATACAAATTTGCTATGACCATAAAATTTACATTTATAAAATGCATGAATTTACTTTATAAAATGTTCACGGTAAAGAGAACACATCTGTTTGAAGTGTTAAGACAACGTAACTGTTCAAATCCATGATGATTAACCTTTCCAAACAATAAAGAGAACATATCTTTGAATCCACGGTGATCATCTTTCCAAACAATCACATGTGCATGCGCATACATTTTGGTTACTAATTCAACCACTAAAGCAACTAGGGCCTGACTCAATGGTGAGCTGGTTGATTTTGGAAACAGGAATTCCACGTCAAAGACCAAGCTACAACCTTTTGTTTAAAATAATAATAATACAAAAAAAAACCACTTAACCCTCTCAGTTTCTTTGATTTAATCATGCCTGCTATCTTAACCCATAGCCTAACAAAACACACCACAGAGGAAATATGAGGACAACTTTATACCAAGTTAGCCCCATACAACTAATGTGCCCATTGGCACATGTACCTGTTAGAAATCCTACATTTGTTACAAAAGAGTATATACTTCTTTAGTAAGTCACTGCGTAACCAGCAACAATAAACATGAAACTATTAAAAGAGTAAATAAATGAATACATAGAAGAAACATAGTTAATCATCAAAGTTCAGGATCGCACGCAGACACGGCAAAAAACACACACTTCACCTGGGGATGGGTCTCCAATTCACGATTAGTGCTCTGTAGAAGATGAATGAAAGTAATGGTTTCACTTGTAGTAAGAATAGACAGGAAAATCACAGGGCAGAAATTATACAATACAACCCATACAAACAAACAATCATTGATCCCATGCAATCAAGAAGCTTGCCACTCAACTCGCCATCATTACAGTCCCGAACAAGTCAATGGAAGTAACTCAAAACAGAACTAATTGGCTCAGCGCCACTTCCAACATTCTAAAAGAAGATTCACTCAGCAGAGTCAGGCTTCGCTTCTTCAGGTCTTGACTTGGCTGGTGTGGTATCCGCTCCCATCTCGGCTTTGAGGTCATTGATGCTGTGTTCCAGCTCATCGATCCTGCCTCCCATTTCGTCTAGTGCATTGCAGTTAAGTTACAGTACAAATTGAAATCAAGCCCAAAGTTGTGAAACAAAGACGTAAACATGTTTCTATTTAAATTAGAAGACTTCAGCAAGGAAAAGGAAACAAGTTTAACCTACAGGTCAGATAGGATCTCTTAGTTCCTTCACACTGTAAGCAGTTAAGCACTACAAACTCATAAACACTCGTGTCTCAAAACTATTGGTGAAAACAAGCTTGCTAATATTCCCCATGGAAACCCGGTGATGCAAAAATATAACTCCTCCCCGTATAACTTAACTCCTGCATGCTTAGTAACCCAATTCCCAAACCTATAGCGAAGATTTATTAACAAAATTTATAACCCGTGTGCTGCATGTAACAGAGAAAATAACAAAAAGAATTAAACATATATCCAATCAAAGCATGAACAAAGAGTAATCTACAACACAGGACAAACTAGCTATCCCTTAAAAGGCATCAAAAAGAAAAGGAAAAAAAAAAAGAGAAAAGATCCAGCTAAAGTAATTAAAGGGAGAAAATGTCCAAGAAAATAAAAAAAGGGTTGGAAAGGATATTCTTTGAAATAATGCTCTCAGACATTGCTGGAATCTCGATTGCTGCAAAAAATAAATTTTCAGTACCAGAAATGTGCCAGCTATACTTCAGATCTAATTGAAAGCCTTCCCAAATAAAAACATAAACTCACCATCTGCATTAGGAGATTTTGCACCTGGACAAGAAAAAGAGAGAAACAGAGGTAAAGAATAATTTCATTAACTCCTATAGAAATAAAATAGATGCTACGAAATCAAGAACAATAAAACTTTCTTTTTTTGGGGCAAAATAGGTCGTAGGCTTGGTGCAAGCGGGATTTGAACCCATACCTCTTGCACACTGCAAATAGGCTTTACCACTCGACTACAGTGGCACTTGCAACAAGAACAATAAAACTTTTATCTCAATCTTTGTGATTTGTAAAAACAATATAATGATATATGTTAATATAGGAGCATTGTGGAAGCTAGCATTTTAAAATATATGAAGTGAAAACATATTTAAATCATAGAAGACACGAGCTTTTCTTCAGATAAGAGAAATCATTAATAGCAAAGCCTTGAAACATTTCCACAGTCAAACAGTAACAAGACAGAATTTGAACAACACAAATTATCACATAAATTAAGAATGAGAAAGAAAAGTAACTGCATGGGTTTCATCGTGAAAAATATATGGTCATCAAGTAACAGAACTCACAAATGCAGTCATATCAGCAGTGCTTTGTATATCTTCCGATTCTTGTTGAGCCTGTGTCAGAGATAAACAAATGGAATCAGGTAAAGAGCAACCCTAGTGAGCAAAGACCAGGCAAAATTATCATTTTGTGAAAAAAGATTGCTAACTGAGGATGGTCGTGTGAAGTGCAAAAAAGAGATGACATGAATAATAAGGCTAGGAAAACTCAATAGCTAGCACTGCTGATAACTGGAAAAAGAAACAATTATGATATAGTCTAAGAAATTAAAAAAGAACTACAGTGGGTGCAACGAAGACAGCTAACAATGGCAATGCAAAGGCCCTATATTTAACAGCAACAATGTTTGCATGAAGAATTCTACAAACTACTGATGAGGACTTCACATGTTGCTTTTTGTCAATTTTTAGTCATTTTTATTTGTAGTCCATTTAGTCTAGTTGTGTTTTGTTATGTGGATGTTTAATACCACATCGGTTATTTGTTTAGAGTTGAACTCTTGTAAGGCCTATAAATAGCCCCCCAAACTTCTCTTTTGTAATATAGAATGATTGAAATTAAAATAATTTTCAGTTAGAAATTCTTGAGATTTTGCTCTTGAGTTTTGGGTGTGAAGCACATGGTGTAAGGGGTGCGAAGTCCAAATTATCTCCTTCCTCTCAAACCCTAATTTCCCTTTCTTTTCCTTCTCAAAACCTAATTTCCTCTTTGCCAATTTGAAGGTGATTGTGATTCGTCCGTTTTACATCAACCACCCACCACAACCAAGTTTCATGGTTTACCAAGCCATCACCCTATAAAGCAGAAAAAACAAAAATAATTATGACATAAAAACATAATTGGTGAAGAGGGTCTGTGTTAATTCCAACATACTCGGGGAAGAGTATACTCATCATTCTCCCTTATCCAGCTTACCCAACTTCATATTTGCATTCTTAAATGGAGAATAGACTCCAACAAGTTCACAGAACCAGTAAAATCAAACTCCGAATTTCCTACAGTCCAACTAATGACTATCTTGGTTGCTGTCACCTCCAATTAAGTTGGTCAACATCCTCATAACTCTAAATTGCATATAGGGGATTGCACAGCAAGAAACATGATACCATTAGACTATTAAATATTTGATCTTGAAATAAAATATCCATCCAGCATGAGTTTTTCCCTACAATCATCGGTAATCAGATGTCCTGACCTTTCATTTTATGTTGCTTATCATCAAAAGTTCAACAATTGATCCATCTCAAAAACATTGCTTTGCATTATTTTTAGTATCCTTCCAATTACCCCATAAATAATGAATCAAATGCCCCATGACACCTCGGGTCTGTTCTCAGCATGACCAATAATCAGCTTCTTGTCTAATTCAGAACTTGGAATCCTCATATTTAAGCAGCCAACTTGCAGTTGGTTGGCCTTTTTAATAATCAACTAAGCATTTTCAAGAAAGCTATAGTAGATGCAAGTAGATGATACGCACTCAGCACTTACGATGTAACTGAGAGAAAAGAAGAATATATATTAGCAGCATTCCTCCTATTCTACCACTAGCGCATAAAATAACACAAAAGTTCTAGACAAACAAAAGCTGTTAAGAAAATGATAAATAACCATCCAGCGGAATTTTCAATCTGGTATGATACTTCCAGGACCATATCTGGTCACTGACTGCCAGGCATTAATACACAACCTAGCACAATAAATTATAATAATCCAGTTGCTAATTTTGCCCCTAAGAATTTTGGAAAAATCCAAAGAATGAAGATATATGGGTCAGCCATTAATCGGGATTAAGTATTCAACTAGAAACTAGGTAGACCTGCTTGACCCAATAATTATCTGGGTTGTGTTAGGGTGTGACTTCTTCACCCGAATTAACCCAAATACTATTATATGTGTGTGTGTGTGTGTGTATATATTATATATATAGACTTGTGTCCTTCCAAAAGGATTTGAGCTCGAATCCTTCCAACTCAAATACAACCCTTCGACATTCGAATACAAGATCCACTCTGTTGAAGTTGATCTATATTATTTCAAGTATCTATAAACAAAAAAAA